>PVJN01022145.1:0-19773 GCA_004026805.1 Lasiurus borealis | reverse complement strand
TGTCCCCTGCACCAAAAGTTTGTTGGTTTAATTCTCAAAAAATATACCAAGTTGTGGGCTCCATCTACAATAAGGGGTGTGCAGGAGGCAGCCCATCAACATTCTGCTCTCACATCAATGTTTCTCTCTCTCCCTCTCCTTTCCTCTCGCTCTAAACTTAATTTTAAAAATCTTTACAAAAACAACAACAAAAAAAGGATTGAGGGCAGTAACCAGGAGGAGCTAGGAAATTCTGCCACAAACATTTACTTTTATTACCTGAATGATCACAGTGCTTTCAATATTCCTGTTTCCTTGTTGGAGAATTGTTTTTAATATATTTTTTTTGATTTTTTACAGAGAGGAAGGGAGAGGGATAGAGAATTAGAAACATCAATGAGAGAGACATCCGTCAGCTGCATCTTGCATGCCCCCTACTGGGGATGTGCCTGCAACCAAGGTACATGCCCTTGACCAGAATTGAACCTGAGACCTTTCAGTCCACAGGGTGATGCTCTATCCACTGAGTCAAACCGGTTTTGGCTTGTTGGAGAATTTGACAATGAAGAAATCTCAGTCCCTGTCTGCCAGGAACCCACCCTGTCTTTGGGTGGACACTGGGCATGTGGTACATGTGTGGGCTTGTCTGATCTGAAGTCCAGGGTCATGATGAGATGAGCAAGATGGCAGCTTTGGCAAAAGACCCTCCTTCTGATGTACCTTTAATCCTCCCCAGGACTTCTGAAGTCGCCTGCTGGCCAGCCCACATCATGGAAACGCTGAATCATGGAGTTTTAGAGTTGAAAAGGTCTCACCTTTTTGTTTTTCAGCAGAAAGGGGAAATCTATGGCACGACAGGACCTCTAATACTGTGTATAGGTGAGTCCCCAAGACTCACTTTCTCATCGAGGTCATGCAGTCTGCCCCACTCCCCAGCTGGGCCATGCAGCATAGAAATGACAAACTATTTCACTTTAATAGTCTCTATTGAACTCCTACTTATAAAGACCCACTCACCTTCCTTGATAATGGGCCTTTGCATCTCTCTCGTGTCTTTTGCTTCAAACATGCCGCTACCTTTCACTGAAGTGGTCTAGGTTCCCCTTCCTGCAGCTATATGGAATGGGTGATCTTTCATCCACTTAAATATGTGTAATTAAAAAAAAAAGTTTCTGAATTTTTCTTAACCTCAGCAAGAAGGAAGTGAACATTTAAATGTAGCCCCTGAGAAAAATGTAATAAAGGACTCAGGAATTGCTAAAGGTTTGGGTGGGATTAAAACAATAATAGAGCCATACGTATTTTAACCAGAGATGGTCACAGGTGAAACTATGATCGTCTCTACCTCCCCTAAAGGCCAGGGGTCAGAGAGGTAAACTTCAGGGGAGAGCCAAAGGCCCAATCTGTGACTTTGAGAACAAGGATTCAGCCAACACACTTGGAACTGCCTGGAAAGGGGCAGAGGAAGGAAAACAGACCTTCACCTCTTCAAATATCTGCACTACCCGTCTTTTTTCCCCCATCGGTGGGACCTGGCGAGGAGTCAGAGGTCAAGAGAACCTTCTGATGCACGTGATGGAAGTCAGCTTCTCAGCTAGAGAACAGGATGGAGAAGAGCCTGGTGAGTGCTGAGGGGCAAATGGGGAAATACCCAGCCCTCCCCCCATCTCCAGGCACTGCCTTCACAGAATTCACAGGGTGCTGAGGGAGAGAGGAAAGAAGCAAGTACGAGCACTAGTGAACTTTGCTAAGTGTGTAAAGGGAAAAGTGGGCACCAGGAGGGGTAGAACTAAGGTCTCTCTGTGGGTGCCACATTTCAGCTGAGACATCCAGATTTCAGAAGGAGCCAGCCAGATGAGGAAGAGCCTTTGACACTTGGCATCTCTTTAGGTAGTAATTTTGATTTTCTATTGAACATATAGCTATTATGTCTTAGGAGTTGCCTCTAGCAGTGCCCCATGGAGTAGAAAGAACAGAGATCTGAGAGTCAGGAGGCCTGTTTCTCCAGCCCTGCCTCTGGCCCTCACCATCCAGAAGACTTTGGCCAGGTGACTGGGTCTTGCTTTGCTTCTATCCTTATCTCTAAAATGAAGATGTCAGTTTGTTGGCCTCCAAAGGGGCCCTTTTGATTCTAAACTCTAGGGTTGGATGCAGACTTTATTCATCTTTTTGAAGTTGCTTTTCCACACTTTTTCAAAATTCTTTTTTCTAGTAAATGGATGTCCTAGAGCGAGTTAAATTTTCTTTAGATCTTTAGGTGAATGACAGTTGAATGAGATCTGTGCTGAACACAAGCTGAACTCCGTGTACGGTTCTACAGGGATTAAATAATATTCCTTGGTATTTGGCCAAAGTAAACACACAAAGTCATCAAACTAAGGAAAGAGGCTCTGGTAACAGGCTTTGGGTTTTTGGAGGAATGTATTTCATAGGAGAGCAGAATCTGGGTCATCACTCTGACCTCCTTCCAAAGCGTGATTGACCTGTGGTAACCTCACACGCTCACACACTCCCAGGACAAACACTGAGAAATGCCAAGTGTCTCTGATCAACTCTGGCTTTGCCGCATATCCCCTTCCCATCAAAGTGAAGTCTGTCCCCAGGCTTTCCCTCAGACCCAGCCATTCTGCTTTACTGGATGTCCTATGGAACTGGACGCCTTCCAGAAACTCTAATTGCCATGCTCCTCCTCCCCTCCAGGTTTTCAATATCCCATTCCAAGATCTTGGAACACCGCTCACATCCTCTCAAAAAGCTCTCAGCTTCTCCCTCCCAAGAGTGACACAACAGGTCTCTCCTCAAACGTCTTTTTCATGGGGCAGCTTCGTGCCCTCTCTAAATTAGATCAGATTTCTTCTTGTCACTCATGCTGTCTAGAAGCTCTCCCTCTCCCCCACACCTTTGCTTTACTTCCTGTCTTCTCCCAAGTCTCACCAGTGGGCGAGAGCCCAGACCATGTTGGCTGCTCTATCCTGGCAGCTACACAAGGAGGGACATTGGGAGAATTTCCTCTTTTTAAAAAAAAAATATATTTTATTGATTTTTCACAGAGAGGAAGGGAGAGGGATAGAGAGTCAGAAATATTGATGAGAGAGAAACATCAACCAGCTGCCTCCTGTGAGCCCCCCACTGGGGACGTGCCCGCAACCAAGGTACATGCCCTTGACTGGAATAGAACCTGGGACCCTTCAGTCCACAGGCCGATGCTCTATCCACTGAGCCAAACTGGTTTCGGTGGGAGAATTTCCTCTTGATTAAGGGTTTTGCTAAGAATTTTGGAGTCCACAGCCTGGAATAAAATCTAGGGACACCTGACTACCACAGAGATTTGGATGAATAACAGGTGTATCACAAGCACAGGGTGTCTTTAGATACCTATTTCCAGTTGATGAGAACACTTTAAGTGGTGAGATAGAATGAAAAGCTTCTCTTCTGGCTGAGTCCAAAATATTATGTGTGTGTATCACATTGTAAACAACAATATATTGTTAAGTCAAAAGAGCAAGCTTCTGAAGTGTCCACTGTAAACCCTATTTCTATGGGAACACTTATCCACACACATGATTCACAGAGAGGAAGGTCACAGCTTTTGTGGATCTATAGTGGTGGGTTATAGAAACGTTTAGAATCTCATCAAAAAGTCCAAATAATAGATCTATCAGAACTTTTTAAAAAATGGCCAGGAATCAACGAACTTGGAATTTAGAGATATGAGTGAGTGTTAACCTGTGTTTATGCAATGGCTGGGCTTTCTGTGCTGGAATACACTGGGCTTTATGTGCTGGCCCTTACGTGGGTGAGTTGCCAGGACCAGCAGCTAACTTATTTTTTAAAATTATTGTTATATCCTCAATCAGTGTGGACCAAACTTGCATTAGGCAGTGACACTGGAATGGGAAATCCTTTCTAAAAACCAACAACTTTGGAACTAGATGTTGGATATAATTGTTATAAAGAAGGCTGTGATATTTTTTGAAATGGTATACTGAAGGGTGAATTTTGGAGTGAGAAATCCATGAAATAAGACCATATAATTAGGAAAGAATAATGAAAAACTTGAGGGGGAAACCTGGGTACTTGGTTATAAGATGCCCATTGCAAAGGTACCTGAAGAGGCTTATGCTCCAAGAACACCTTCCCTGCTACTTTATATTTAACTATAGGCCCAGTGCATGAAATTCATGCACAGGGGTGTGTCCTTCAGCCAGCCTGTACTCTCTCCAATCTGGGAACCCTAACCACTCCCTGCGAGCCTGATTGATGCCAAATTGCTTCCCTGCCAGCCTGATTGACCCTAATTGCCCTCCCCTGAAGATCTAGTCACCCCTAACTGCCCTCCCTGGAGGCCTGGTCACCCCTAACTGCCCTCCCCTGCAGGCCTGATCCCCCTAACTACTCTCCCCTACAGGCCTGGATCCCCCCAACTGCCCTTCCCTGCAGGCCTGGTTACTCCCAACTTCCATCCTCTGCAGGCCTGGTCACCCCTAACTACCCTTCCCTGCAGGTTTGATCACCTACAACTTCCCCCAATACACACACTGCAGGCCTCATCCCTCTCAACTGCTCTCCCCTGCTGGCCATCTTGTGTCCACATGGGGGCAACCATCTTTGACCACATGGGGGCAGCCATCTTGTGTGTTGGAGTGATGGTCAATTTGCATATTACTCTTTTATTAGATAGGATGCTATGATAGAATCAGCTTCACAGTTTATTGCTTTTAAATTAGGAACCCATCCTTCACTCAAATGGATGTATACTGATAAAATATGGAGTGATATACATTCACATATTAATGTGGGATTTGGGGGAGGATAAATTATGAGTGGTTTGTATTTTTTTATATTTATATATATTTTTAAGTCTTAAAAATAAATATTTAGTGACTGTAAAGAAATAAACAAATTGTTGCATAATGTGTTTCAGGAGAGAACTAATGCCACAGGCAATAGTTTGTTGAATACAGCAGCATCAGCACCGTCTATAAGATCTTCAACATTCCAAGGTGTCATGGTCAGACACAACACAATTGTATTGATGTCCTTATGTTTGGAAGGAACCTCATCACTACCAGGAAGGTAGGCTGCTGAAAATAAATGTTATTTATTATACACATTGTTGAATGGAGGCAGGGTAGAGGCCAAGAAGCAGTGAACTGGTATGAGTTGGCTGACATTATACTCTTACTAGTGGCCCTGTGCATGAAATTAGTGCATTGGGGGGCAGGGTGGGGTCTCTCAGCCCAGCCTGCACCTTCTTGCAATCTGGGACCACTGGCTCCTAACTGCTCACCTGCCTGCCTGCCTGATTGCCCCTAACCCTTCTGCCTGCCTGCCTGATCACCCCTAACCTCTTTGCCTCCCTTCCTGATCATCCCAATCTGCCCCCTTCTGCCAGCCTAATTGGCCCCAACTGCCCTCCCCTGCCAACCTGATTCCTCTAACTGCCCTCCCCTTCTTGCCTGATTGCCCCTAACTGCTTCTGCCTCTGCCCTGCCACCATGGCTTTGTCTGGAAAGATGACCAGAAGGTCTCCAGAAGGTTTCCAGGTGGTCTACCAGCCTATTTAGCATATTACTATTTTATTAGTATAGATGCCCCAGAATATTTGAGAAGACATTTCATCTCCTTCAACTAGCAGTGAGATTCCCTTTCTAAGTTCTTAAGCTGAGATAAATCTATGACCAAAGCTTCCATACCAACCTCCATCTTTAAGATGAGGGTCTGAATTATTCTTCTATCTGTATTTCTAACAGTTATCTCTGGACAGTTCTCCAATTTGGGGGCCCAAATAGAACCCATTGCTAATGGTAAGAACACTGATAGTTCTGAAGAAGGATGTGGCCCTCAACAGACTTTTGATGATGAAAAAGAAAAATGAAAGGAAAAGAAGTCCATTTCTTAGCAGAATAAATTTTGTCTATGCAACCATTTCTCTAAAAATTCCTCACCCCTTCTTATCCCTTGCTTCGGAGATGAGCAGCTGACCAGCCTGGTCAATTAGAGATGCTTCTACTTTTTGGTCACAATGATTGGCTTAGGGATGGACATCTGAATTAGACCAGGCCAAACACTTCCTCCCCAGATCTTTTACCATAATCATCTGAAAAGAGATACACTCTTCTGGCATCATGGCCCTCGAAGGTGTTACAATCTCAGAAATGCCCTGAGCCATCTTAGCTTCCTCAGGAAGAGCGAAATAGCACCAAGGAAAAAAGAAATGGGCCTCAGAGCATCATTTGAACACTTGGTCCAGCCCCTAGTGGTCAAATGCAAACCTTGAACGTCTCAGTTACTGGACACAACTAATTTTTTTAAATGAAAATCATTTTAGTTAGTTGACTTTGAAAGATGGAAGAAAAGGCTTTTCAGGGAAGTGACTCAGGAGCACCCCTAGGTGTCAAGGGAAAGCAATTTGGTGGACTCCGGACCTAACAACATCATGTCAGTCAGAGCTGCTATCCATTTAATATTTCATCCTCTGTAATCCCAAGTAGGGATTTAAAAGAGTATAGCACTTAGAGAATTTTAAAGTCCAATTTGCAATGGAATCAGATTTCTCATTCATCACTATTTTCCCAGATCCTTGCACAGTGCCTCACATATACAGGCACTTAGCAAATGTAATAGTATATGAACAAATGACTGAATGAATGGAGTTAGCTCAAGGAAATTCATTCTCAGAATGGCTCTTTCAGATAAATACTATTGCCCTCTTTTTTCTGATCACAACTAGATGTTCTAGTGTTTACATTAACTGGTCACGGCCAAGAGATGGCTCCATAGGAGCACTGATATCCAAACCCAGGTCCTTAGAACCCAAACCTAAGACTGTCCTGCACTCCTCTGCAGAAATGGTGTCCTCCAGAATCTTCTTTACACTCCCCCATACTATCCCTGCAATATCTAACTATAGAAAGTCTAGGGCTCCAACATTTCCAGTTTTCCATTGTTTTTCTCCGTGGACCATGGGCAATGGCTACTCTCCATCCGATTGTCAACATGCTTAAAACATAGCCTGCACCCTGCCTATTTCTGCATTCCTCAGAAAGCTTCCACATGCGCCGAGGCTATGGCTCTCACGGTACAGATGGGTACGGGCCTGTGGTGGGAAAGGCCTCAGCGGTCCTCTTGTTGTGAAGTTTTCTCTGTCATTAAGAATGCGCACCACGCTCAGAACAGAATCATTACGTTGTGGGCTGATGCTGCTGATGATGCGAGAGATTGCTTGGTTACTAGGGTGTTTTGTTTGTTTGCCTTTTGCTATAGCTCTTGCAGGAAACAGATATTTTGGGTACTAAAGTTTGGATTTTGTTTTTTATGTAAAATTTATATGAAGAAAAACTTTGGGTAATTGGTCTAGCTTGCAACATTGAAAATAACAATACCAACAGTTGCTCTCCCTGGGAACTAGAGGCTGAACTAGCATCTCTGAAAACTATTGCATTTAAGCCTCCAACAGCCCTAACAGTAGCTACAGTAATATTCTGCTTTTACAAATAAGGAAACTGAGTCTCCGATGGTCACTTGGCAAAGGAAATAATAGCCAACGTGTAAATCACAGTGGAGCACAATTAAAAACAAATGCAAGTATTAAGGACAGGATTCTGAATTATGAACACTGGTTATATTTTATATCCCATAAAGGACAGGAATGTTGCTGGTAGTGTGTTTTAAATTTTTTCTTAGATTAATTAGATTTCAGTTCTTAATGGCAAAAGGGAATTAGTCAATATGTCACAACATTGGACTAAAAGGTGGTTTTTAAGAGCTAACCTTGGAAACCGCATTAGAGTTCCCTGGCCCCTTACGCTTGGAAACCTTTTTTCCATATTAGAACCATCCCACTTGCTGACATGATAAATAACTAGGCTTTTGCGGGCCTCAATCCCCACATTTGTTTCAGTTCTGCTAAATCCACGATATTCTATTACATCTTTGCAAATGTTCTTGAAGAATGTCCCCTCGTGGACCTGAACAACTAAAACCACACTCGTAAGATATCTCATCTGTGGAGTACAATTCCTCATCAACGCTTCCCTCCCAAACCCTCAAGCCAGTTATTACTAATGCTTCCTTGAGTGACTCTCAGAAGAACTGCCTGGTGGATTAATATTTTTATGGCGTGACTCTTCATTAAGACTTTAAAAAAATGCATTTATGTACAGTTCATTTTTTAATCCCACATCGAGAATAAAGCAAAGCGATCCAAAAGGAATTCATTCAATTTAAGATACAAGAGAGACTTTTCTGGAAGACAACTCTCATTAAAAATGAACTCACATTCTTTTTTTTAATTTATAAAGCACTCAAAGATTGCAACTGTTAAAGAGCCACTAGACTCATTAAGTATGACAATTCATGTATAAACAACTAGTGATAATAGAGTTATTTGAAAGGGACTTTAAAATGAGGAAAGCATGCTTAAGTAGCCAAGTAAAGGAATTAATTAAGGTAATAATATAAAGCAGGATTTAAAAAAAAAAATAAAGTATCAGGTAGATTTATAAATAACCCAAAAAACCTAGAACAGAAGAATTATAGTAGATGAAATAAAAACTCATTAAATAGTGGACTAGACACAGTTGAAAAGAAAATTTAAAAAAAACTGTAGATGAGATCTGAGGAAATAGCACAGAGTAGCACAGGAGACAAAGAGATGGAAAATATGGAAGAGAAGTTACAAGATATGAAGAAGAGAAGGACGGGACAGAGAAGGGAGAAAACAAGGAGAGCAGTATTGAAAGAAGTTTTAGAATATTTTTCATAATTACAAAAGAATTGAGATCTCAAAAATTAAAACAAAAGAGCCTACTTTAAAAAAAGCATATTTTGGAGCAGGACAAATGTAAATGCACTCACTAAGTGCATGATAGTGAAATTCTATAGCATCAAGAAAAATGGGAAATATTAGACTCATAAAACAGAATAGTCAAGGCACCTTCAGAGAAGCACAGACGTAAGTCAACCTCTCCTCGGAAACCAGAGATAACAGGAAGTACTCAGATCACTTTCCCAAAGTGCTGGAGGGGGAAGAAAAGTCTTCTTCCCCCCTTCTTTTATTCAGGTGTGAGAGCAACACTAATATATTCTCAAGCCAAGATGTTCACTGATAAACTGATAAAACAATGTAATTCAGTGTATCAGTTAGGAAAGGTTTTTTAAAAAAAATTTTGGTAACAGCCTTACATTCTCATTCCCTAATCATCCCCCTGCCCCCTTAAGAGTTAGAAACATCAATAGAGAGAAATATTGATCAGCTGCCTCCTACACACCTCCTACTGGGGGTGTGCCCACAACCAAGGTACGTGCCCTTGACCAGAACTGAACCTGAGACTTTTCAGTCCTCAGGCTGACGCTCTATCCACTGAGCCAAACCGGTTTGGGCAGAAACAGAAAGTTCTTGCTTTCTCTCCTTTTTAAAGATATATTTTGAACCTGAGACTTTTAATCATCCCCCTACCCCTTAAGCATCATCCTGAATTTGCTTTTTACTTTCATGCATTTCTTTTATTTTATTATTGACAGTATTACAGATGTCTCCAATTTTCTCCCTTTTTGCTCATAATAAGTGCACTCTGTGTGTATGTGTGTGTGTGTATGAGTGATATATACAAAAATAAACCAAGTAAAATCTGCTATGATATCAGAAGTAATTTCTCTGAGATTATCTTGTATTTCCCTTTTGATCATTATGGCTACAAGATGGTGACTTCAGGCTTAGGCATCAGGCCTCTGCTTATTTAAGATGGGAAAAAAGAGGAAGGGCAGATTCTGTATATTTCAATTGATTTATCGTTGGCCAGTACTGAATCAAATTGTTATTCTAGCTACAAGGAAGGTTGGGAAACCAACAGCCATAGAAAATGGGGTCGAATTCGGAGCTTGGATGAGTCCAGCTTTGTCAGCCACCTTCAACAGGAAGGGATTTGAACCCAAGAGGAAGGAAGAGGATGTAAGAAACAACAACAAAAGAAATATATCTTTAAAAAGGAGAGAAAGCAAGAACTTTCTGTTTCTGCCCAAACCGGTTTGGCTCATTGGATAGAGCGTCAGCCTGAGGACTGAAAAGTCTCAGGTTCAATTCTGGTCAAGGGCACGTACCTTGGTTGTGGGCACATCCCCAGTAGGAGGTGTGTAGGAGGCAGCTGATTGATGTTTCTCTCTATTGATGTTTCTAACTCTCTATCCCTCTCCCTTCCTCTCTGTAAAAAAATCAATAATATATATATATATATATATATATATATACATATATATATATATATATGTATATATATATATATATATGCATATATATATATATATATATATTTTTTTTTTTAAAAAGAACTTCCTGTTTCTATAGTACCTCCAAGGTCGGTCTTTACCACTGTAATTCACAGTCCGATGAGAGATATGATGAACAGAAGGAAGAGGTCCAGAGGAGGAACGAAACAGAATAGAGAATGCCATCGATGATATCATGGCCTGTCTCATGCAAAGGCTGGGAAGGTGGTTTTTCTCAAACCTTTCCCCTTAAACTTGAATTCAACCCCTCTAGGACCAAAACCTTTAATTACCCATAGACAGAGGAATCTTCCTCCCACGTTAGGTAAAGTTCCCGCGGTGTCAGCAGCACCAGACTTTTAAGACAAGATAAGAAGCAGCTAGTAGCTGAGATGGAAGACAGGATACCAGTTGGCCACACACGGGAGGTGACACATTCTCTTCTGAGCTGCTGAGAGACAGCGGAAGGCGGTGTCCCCTTGCTCAGGAGCTCGGAGGCTGCGACTGTCCGTCGGGTTTCACTCTGAATGACTCTCTGAACAGAGATGTAGAAGTATATGCTCCCGAGTGGCCACTCCCAAACACAGAGAACCGAGGACATGACGATGTAAATGTCACCATCTATCAACCTGCTCTGTAAATGTTACTTTCGTAAGAGCCTTGAGTGGAAGTCTGATGTGAAAAGAAAGGAGGTTGAAATGTCTCCTGCCAGGAAGAAAAATGACTCGAATGTTTGAAAAACATGAAGCATCCCCTGCTCAAAATACTCTCTGGCCGAGACCGGTTTGGCTCAGTGGGTAGAGTGTCGGCTTGTGGACTGAAGGGTCCCAGGTTCGATTCCGGTCGGGGGCATGTACTTTGGTTGCGGGCACATCTCTGGTAGGAGGTGTGAGGGAGGCGGCTGATCGATGTCTCTCATCGATGTTTCTAGTTCTCTATTCCTCTCCCTTCCTCTCAGTAAAAAAATCAATAAAATAATTTTTAAAAAATAAAAAAGAGTAGAAGGCAGTGCTAAGAAGGGCAAGGCTTTGAAAGATCCTGCTTTAAAGCCGAATTTCAGAGTTTCTTCATTTTCAAGGATAATAAGCATCGACGCTGCAGTATTTCTGTGAGAATTAAAGATAATGTAGCACATGGTCTGCACGGACCAGGTGCTTCATAAATGACTCCTGTGGATCCTATGAATTCTTTTTTTTAAATATATTTTATTGATTTTTTACAGAGAGGAAGGGAGAGAGATAGAAAGTCAGAAACATCGGTGAGAGAGAGACATCGATCAGCCGCCTCCTGCACGCCCCACAGTGGAGATGTGCCCGCAAGCAAGGTACATGCCCCCAACCGGAATCAACCCTGGGACCTTTCAGTCCGCAGGCCGACGCTCTATCCACTGAGCCAAACCGGTCTCAGCTGGATCCTATGGATTCTTATGCCTATTTTACTCGACTATACTCTTTCCTGTTACCTCACCAGCTTCACACACACACACACACACACACACACACACACACACACACACACACACAGGATTCCCAGGCCCCATTGGATGGACACATTAGGGAAACATTAGCTATGTTGGATCCTACGTTGCCTCCAGCCTTTATGAAAATGAAATGCGGATGGAAATGTGGTTGTAAACCATACTGATGTCTACCCGGCCCTGTGTAATATGCTCATTTGTTTATTCACTGCGGAAAGAATAATGGACTCACAGTCTGGGTTATGAGTTTGCTTCTGCCAACACCATGTATTCCCTTTAGATTAAGAACATACAATGCCCTGGGCATCCACCAAGGACTTTACACATCACACCTCATTGAAAGCTCCCTCAGGAAGAATGGCGTCTGGACACACCAGGCCTCGCTCCAGCTCTTTGGCCCACTCCCCAAAGGAGAAGAAAAGCTTCCCTGGGAATTGGCATTAAGAAAAAGAACTTAGCAACATCCTTATGCCCCCCACCCTGCATTCATGGACCAAGGCCCTCTCCGAGCCTGGATTTCATGAACTTAAGAGTACACTTTGCCCTTCCTGAGAGGTAAATCGATGTTAGACTCCACCTGAAACTAAGCAAAGGCAGTCGAATCCGGTGAGGACATTATAAGAGGCCCGTGTGGATGCAGTCACACATTTCTTCAATTTAGCTTTAGTGGCAATAAAACGGAGGTTTTGATCTCCGTCTGTGTAATTCCTGCAGCCGTCTGTCAAAGAGTTCCAGACACATTGGAGATGACAGCGTTATTTAATGGTTCTCTTAAGCCTCCACAACAAGCATTTCCATCCCCATGTTAATATATGAAGGAGCGGAAGCTCAGCGAGTGAAGAAACTTATCTGGGGCTATTGAGACAGGAGGTTGTGAAGGTGACATTGAACCTGGGTCCCTTTAGTTTTCAAGCCTGTGACCTCCCACGCTTTGGTGCCACCCCAAAACGTAAATACTCCAGCCTCAGGTTAACTTGAAACACTGATTTTTTTTTTGTCAGAGCATAGTCTGGGGAACTAATTCCCTTCTCTTGCTCTCAGCAAAACCAAGAGGTTGGACGAAACACCAAGAAAGTTTCTCCCAGGTGAAAGATTTTTCTTCCATTTACATTTCTTCCTTTTACAGCACTGGAGATCCCTCTGTATCTTCAGGGCTGTCTGCAGGTTTAAACTTTTGAAAGAAGAGTAGATTGTTTTCTAAAATAAAGTGTTACATATCCTATCTAATAAAAAGGGAATATGCAAATTGACCATCATGCCGTAACAAGATGGCAGCCCCCACAGCAGAGGCGGGGTTCCTGTAACACAAGATGGTAGCACCCACAGCAGAGGCGGGGTTCCTGTAACACAAGATGGCGGTGCTCACAGTGGGGGCAGAGCTGGGCATTATGCATGCCTAATGAGGACGTTCTCTCAGCCCTGTTGGGGGCTGGGTCCCCCCTGCTGCTCCATGCAGTTTCCCAGAGTTCTTTCAGCCCAGTGCACCATGGGGGCAGCTCTCTAGGGGGGTCCCATGGCTCCCTGAGACTAGATGCTGGATCCATCTCTGCGGGCCCAGGCAGGTCTGCATCTCGAGGGATTGTGAGCACATGCAAGTGGGCGGGGACTTGACTCTGGGTTTCCCATCACAGGCAGACTTGATGCCATGTCCCCGTAGATGCTGGCCCAGACTCTGACAGCAGGGAGGAGAGAGTCCCATCCCCCACAAAATCAGCCAGAATCAGCCATTGGTCAGCCAGCTCTCAGCGGCCTGACAGCCAGGACTCTCATTCACCTGCATCCCAGACCCTGACAGCAGGAGGGTTGGAACTATGTCTAAAGAGCAACTACTAACCAACGTCATTCTGCAGCCAAAAGAAGCTGGCATCATTGGCAGAAAATATCTAAGGTCCAACGTGCCTCTGCAGCTGAAAGAAGACAAAGTCGGTGACAGAATATATCTAAAGAGCAGTTATTGGTACAACGGAGCTCTGAAGCTGAAAGAAGCTGGTGTGATTGACAGATAATGTCTAAAAACTAACATGTCTCTGAAGATGAAAGAAGGCGGTGGTGACGACAGAATATGTCTAAAGAACAGTCATCAACAAGTGCTATCAGTACTAGTAAGAACTGCCTTCACAGTGAAAATGGAGTAAATTAGGATGCAATTACCAGACATAGTTGTGGTGGAATGACTGTTAGATGTCAATTTTGCCTATCACTAAAACCATCTGATGGGAAATTTACTCAATGTTGTAGCAAAGGCAAAGTTTGTCCAAATGACATGCATTTTCCAGAATACCCGGCATATTTAAAAAGATTGATGACAAGCAAAGATTCTGACAGTAAATATTTCATGTAAAATATTCATTCCATAGATAGTTCTTTTGCTTTTGCTTCCATGGGTGCAAATATTGCATCACCATCAGAATATGGGCCCTCCTGATGTAGAATACATGGAGAAGTTTATCACTGTATTGGATTTGTCCCCATCTGACACTGCCCTTCCATTTAAATTGATTCAAAGACAGTTTCCCATAATGCCACCATTTGTGATGACTATTAATAAATCACAAGGATAAAATCTAGACAGGGTAGGAATATTATCTGAACCCATTTTTGGAAATGGTTAGTTACACATTGCTTTCTCTCAAGTTCAAAGAGCATGTGATGTTAAAGTTATAAATATTTCATCACAAGGGAAATTAGTCAAGCACTCTGAAAGTGTTTTCACTCTTAATATGGTATACAGGGATATATTAGGATAAGTTTAATCACTTTATCAGTCATTGTTTGTATCAATATTATTTATATATCACGTTTTTTGTTTTCATATCAGGTTTTGGTGATTTCATATCATGTTTTTGATGTTTTTATATCATGTCTTTGTTGTTGTTATATCATTTTGTCATTATTTACTTATTAATAAATTCATATATTTTCTACATTTTACTCATTTTCTTTTATCTTTGACACTTCCATTATAGAGAAAGAGCAAATGGAATATTAAAATAGTTCCTCTAATTAATTCTCTCTTAATGTGCATGAATTTCGTGCACCATGCCATTAGTCATTTTAATTAACAAAACATATTTATCCATCTATAGATTAACCATTAAAAAAAAAGCAGAGCTTGTCTGGTTAAAATGGCCGTTGAGAATGTATAGCCAACTGCTTCTGGCCATCTCAAATCTGGAGCAACCTGAAACCCAACTTTAAATTCACTCAAGTAACAAAATGAAGATGAACTTTGGGACCCAAAGGCCTGCACTTGGTCTCAGCCACTACATTTATGAGCTGTGTGCTCTGAACAAATCATTTAACTGTTCTCAACCTACATTTTCATCTGTAAATTAGGAATCTACCTTCATGGTAGTTGTGATGCAAATTGTTTTGGATAATATTAAACAATGTACAAATGTAAGTCATTGGTATTCATAAACTGGTATTGTTCTATTATTCACTAGAGGCCAGGTGCACAAAATTCATTCATGGAGTGTGTCCCTCAGCCCAATGTGCATCCTCTTCAATCTGGGGTCCCTTAGGAGATGTCCGACTGCTGGTTTAAGCCTGATTACAAGGGTTCAGAAATCTGGAAAAGGGGCTGTGCATAAATGAATTAAGAGACTAGACATGAAATATAAATTTGGAAGGCATTTTGGGAGAGCCAGAGGAAGCTTAGTTCTAGTGACTAAGTTCCTCAAATCTCCACACACAGGGCTTTTTATTCACACATCTTGCCCTCTAGCAAAGCAGATATACATATCAAAGGTTAAATTTTTAGTAAACAATAAAAAGACTATCAGGTTGGGGGAATTGCCTTCAGCTGTTCCAGCTGCAGGCAATAATATGTGCAGATTTCAGCCCTGCTAAAGCTGTCCATCAGCCTTCTGATGAAATTCTTGCATGTATTATGCTAATGACTGGAATTTGCTTCCAGCAGGCCATCTTGTGACAACATGAGAGTAGCCATCTTGTGGTGGCCATCTTGTGATGACATCATGTGAGGGCATCACACGAGGGTGTAATGCCACCTAGGCTTTCATTTTATAGGATAAGACCATAGTTTCCTAAGAAAATTACCAGGAAATGTTATCTTAGTGATGGTATCTTAGAGACCTAGAGAAGCAAGTGGGACATACTGAGAAAGCATCTTCCTAGGGCTGAGCTATAAGCAAGGTAGGAATAGACCTTTCAAGCTTCACAACTTCTCAACAGCTCCCTAAAACACTAACATTCTCTATGCAATTGGGTAACATGTGTTTCCAATGTCGTGAAAAGTTTGTGTGTGTAAAGAACACAGGTTGGGATGTTAGTCACTTCTTTTCTTCTACTACCCTTAGCAGACTAGACATAATGTTCCTAATGAACTTCTTGATACCTTTTAGAAGGTGCACCTCCTTTATAACACGTAATCTTCTCAAAGAGAATCCATCATTTTCTCCTTCTCTGTGTTTCTATTATAACTTGTATTCTTTTTTAAAATATATATATATATTTTATTGATTTTTTACAGAGAGAAAGGAAGAGAGATACAGAGTTAGAAACATCAATGAGAGAGAGAGACATCGATAAGCTGCCTCCTGCACGCCCCCCACTGGGGATGTGCCCGCAACCAAGGTACATGCCCTTGACCGGAATTGAACCTGCAACCTTTCAGTCTGCAGGCTGGCGCTCTATCCACTGAGCCAAACCGGTTTCAGCACAACTTGTATTCTTGTATCTACAGTTGACTCTCACTGTTCACAAGAGTTATTTTCCAGAAAGTCATCACAAACTCTAATTTGGTGAGTACTGAACTATTGCTCCCAGGGGAGATAAAGGGTGAGGTTCCTGCAAGCCTCTGCTCACATTTTTGTCAATGGATCAAGACATAAATGTGTTTTATGTATGTTTCTGTTTAAAGATCCCTTATCCAATATATTTTGTTGATTCATTAACACTAAACTCGTGGCCAACTGTACTATACTGCATACTTGAACAAAGTTCAATAATACATATTTTCTCCAAAACGTGCATTACGTCCTGAATGCTCTTATACCGAGAAACAATAGGTATCCTTCAGCACTGCACAAATCATCACAAAAAGCCCATAAATTCATAAAGCATAACACTCAGCAGACCATGAAAAGGATACTTACTTACAGTATGGGGCCTGAAACAAAAAGACAGAGTTACAAGTTGTCCCACCTCAGCTGGCCCTGTGGATTGGGCAGAGATTTTTTACTACTCTGTGCATATCTAGAAATTACCTGGAAAGTGCCATGATTTGAGAGTTACTAATAAATTTTAGCAAGTAGGCACATTGGCAAATATGGAATCCACCAATAATGAGGCTCCGCTATTTATCTCTACTGTAGATTTGTTATAAATTAAATGACCCAAACAAGGTAAAATGCCTAAAACTTCAGATATGAGTGAATATAGGACTGTTGAAGATCAGCCTGGACTTCTGACTGATCTGGAAAGACTGTTGTCATTCATTGAGAGCAAGACAGTGGAAAGAGCTTAGGTCCAAAGTCCAAAGGGAAATTATGAGTTTGGCTTTGGACATGGTGAGTATAAGATGCCTTTGACTCACCCCCGTGGACAAGTTGAGTGGAAAGCATGGAAGGGAGATTTTGTCTGATATAAATGCGTACGTCCCCAACATCCAGATGATGAAATGGAAGCCATGATAATGACGTTAATTAGGTAGAGACAGGAAATGATAGATGGTGGAGTTTAATGAGCTCTAATTTGTAAGGGACAGAAAGAGGAGAATAAGCCTGCAAAGAATATAAAAACCATAAATGTATTGTCTCATTAAAAACAAAAGGAATAGATTGTTTAAAAATATGGAATTTTTCTGATGTCAAGTGAGATTATAATTAAAAAATGTTCTTTAGATTTAGCCGTTCAGAGGCCATGGTGGATAATAATGGCCCTAAGCCAGTTTAAAGTGGCTGATGGGAAATTGAAGGGATAATTATCTGGTTTGAGAAGTGGGCCTGGGAAAGGAAGAAAACCATAGGGCCAACGTTGGAGGGAAGACCAATAACAATGGCCGTGCTCTTGATCACTTTGCTAGTTTGGCTCCTTTATTTAAGGAATGAAGGCATTCTATTTTAGACTGATTGAATATCTTGCTCTTCCAGCTACTCAGTAGTAGACTCACGCCTTCCTCATTCTGAGTAACCAACCTAGATTTAGGCCATAGTCTGTTAAAGGAGAGAAGAAAGGATGGAAGGATAATGGAAGGAAGGAAGGAAGGAAGGAAGGAAGGAAGGAAGGAAGGAAGGAAGGAAGGAAGGAAGGAAGGAAGGAGGGAAAGAAGGATAATCGAAAGAAGGAAGGAAGGAAGGAAGGAAGGAAGGAAGGGAGGGAGGGAGGGAGGGAGGGAGGGAGGGAGGAAGGAAGGAAGGAAGGAAGGAAGGAAGGAAGGAAGGAAGGAGGAGTTGAAGAGCTAGGTACATGAATTTCTTTACTCTGGAGACAGTCAATTATCAAACAGAAACATCTGCAACTAATGGCATAAAATGTTGAAATCATACTCTTTTCACAACGGTTCCCTTCCCCTAGGAAGAAAAAAATATTTGGGGGAGAAAATATCTGCCCCCTCCCCACTACTGTTTTTTATGGGTAACTATTTTTATGATGCCATATAAAGTAAATTTTGCAAAACCAATTTGGGGTGGGACCTGCATTTTAAACATTATTCAGGCAGTCTGAAAGAATTTTGCACCAAAGCCAAGTTCTTAAAAAGGTGCTAAGGTAATTTGTGTCTCTTCTCGAGAGGCACACCTCTTTCGTAAGGGCCCTGGAGGGTTTGGTCTCTGCACTTAATGACACTTGTCTGCTCCCCCCGGCTTTCCCTCCACGATTTTCTCTTGATCTCACTGGAGTAACAGATCATCATTTGTGTTGGGGAGAGCTGACTCACTCTTAAAGATCTGACTGGAGTGTGCTTGCCCGATGCCTAACGCTCGCACCCTTTCTTTCATTGTTTCAAGAAATCTGAGTCTTTGCACACAAAGCACACAGCAGCCAAGTTTTTTTTTTTTTTTTTGGTCTGTCACTCTGAACCCCAGCCCTATAGCTTTATTTATGCAGCGCTTATCAACATCGCCTCACATTACTGTGCTGACTTGGCTAGAAACATAAATGCTATTCCTTGTGTTTCAAAAACAGTTAAGTCAGGAAAGCATTATCAGTTGGACAGAATTGTATTCACTATGTGGCCAGGTGATTTGGGGGCAGGCGAAAATCATTTGAGGGTGTTTCAATGTCTACTTTCTAGAGAAGGAAACTTAATCAGACTTGTTGTCTCAGAAACTTTGTAAGAACTGGTGTATTCAGGCCAAAACCCCTTTGAAGGACTGATTCACTAAGGTTTTAATATATAGCTGCAGAAAAATGCAATGCAAATTATCCTACCTAGTTGTTTTTGCTTTGAGTCAATCTGGTATCCAATAGGAAAACATTCAGTGAAGATATTAAGAAGGAACCAACCAGTTCACTCTAATAAGAGCTTATGGATTTGACATTCTGTCTATAATAGTCTCACAATCTGATTCTTAAATTGTTTTTTTTTTTGTCCTTCACTCCTTATAGGTTCTCTTGGTTCTAGACTTTTAACCCCCCTTTGATGTAATAATGGAAACCTCTACTTTAGACTTGATCTTTATTTTTCCTACTAAATCAGCAACATTTGTGGATTTTTTTCTCAGTCAACTTATGTCCACTCTAGGACAATGCCAGAACTCACTCAACTTATGTCCACTCTAGGAAAAAGGGCTTGTGTAGTCTGAATCTGCCATCAATTCCAAAGCAAGGACTTCCCTGGATTTCTTATCAGTTTGCTCCGATATAGGACAAAAGGCAGGGGAGGGAAGTAAAAGAACAGTCAAGTCCTGGCTGGTTTGGATCAGTGGAGAGAGTGTTGCCCTGCAGAGTGAAGGGTCCCAGGTTCAATTCCAGTCAGGGACACATGCTTGGGTTTGGGGCTCCATCCCTAGTAGGGGGTATGCAGGAGGCAGTCCACCAATGATTCTCTCTCATCATGGATGTTTCTATCTTTCTCTCCCTCTCCT
>PVJN01022144.1:0-33723 GCA_004026805.1 Lasiurus borealis | reverse complement strand
TTATTTTAGGTGTAACCTGGGGTCTTTAAAACAACTGGTAGAACTCATCCATTTCACAAGCAAGAAAAGAAAGGCCACCGGGCCTTGGTGAGCCCCCGAGCTCTCTTTATAAAGCATGAGTGGCTCCCTGCACAAGCAATCTTCCACTTGCTGTTTTCTGAGCACCCGTCCCCGCGCTTGGCTCATGCTTCGTTGCATTGCCACCTTTACGCTAATTAATTTTGTTTCTCTCCATGGTGACAGACTGTACTTTGTCAAGCTAGACATCCTTCAACAAATATTTATTGCACCTCCCATCATGGACCAGGCACTGGACACAAAGATTTTAAAAATAACTAGTAAGTAACATTTTGGAGAGCTTTCTAGGTGCCAAGATGATTCTAAATGCTTCCACATATGTTAACTCCACAGCCCCATGAGGTATGTGGATACTATTATTAGCTCCATTTTCCAGATGAGGAAAAGAGGCACAGAGAGGTTAAGTAACTTGCCTATGTCTCAGAACTAGTGAGTAATAGAGCCAGGTCCCAGGCAGCCTGAGTCCAAAGCCCACACTGAGAACCACTGTCTTGTACAACCATGAAGAAGACATGTCCCTGCAGTTAAAGAACTTATGGTCTAGTAAGAGAGCCCCATCCATCCATCCAATAATAACACACTGTAAGGGGGTGTGATAGGAGCATAGCAAAGGGCTCCGGGAGCTCAGAAAAGGGAGCAGCCACCTGCAGCCGAGGAGGGAGCAGAAACAATAGTACTAGCTCATACTGACTGAAAGGTTACCACATCTCAACACTAATACACTATATTGAGCACATTAAAGGCATTTTCTCATGAAATCACTCACTAACCTGGTTTTACAGATGAGAAAGGGGGAGCTTAAAAAATTAAGTAGCAAATAACTTAATCAAGGTTAAGTTTTGGTGAAGAATGAGGAAGATTTAGGCTAGATTTCTAGATCCTAAACCAGAGGAGAAGGGTTGCTAGGGCCAAGGCCCAGAAGGAGCAGTGAGAGTGGAGCCTGCATGAATTTTAAAATCCATCTTCAAAGAAACAGATTCCAAGTCTGTGTTTCCTCAATTCCATGATGCACCATCTAACCATCTATTGGTAACTTTTAATAATAAAAGGAAACTACTTTAAATGTGTTTTGTTTTGCTGACCAACGCTATCCTAGACATATCTGTAGTCCATGCCTTAATATTCAGTCCAAGGCAGTGGTTCTCAAACTGTAACCACTCAGCTGAGGAGATTATAAAATGCAGGTCACGGAACCCAAGGACAGGGATTTGGATTCTGTGTTTCTGGAAGGGGCTGGGAATCTACGTTTTAGCAGGCCTCTTGATTCTGATGCAAGGCCACATTTGAGAATCGGTGGTCTCTCAGTTACTGTTTTCCTTCTGCCTTTATTCAGGCAGACTAAACATCATAAAGTAAATCATTTCTTAAAAACCAGCCAGAACGTTTTGGTAGATAGGGATTTGGTGCCCATCCTATATCGTGAAGATAGAAGAACTGAACAGAATAATTCAGCCTTAAAAAGGAAGGAAATTCTGACCCATGCTACTACATAGATGCACCTTGAGGACATTACATTAAAGTGAAGTAAGCCAGTCTCAGAAACACAATGCTGCACAGAGTCCCAGTTAGGGAAGATGAAAAGCGTTCTAGTGGTGGTTGCACAACCACATGCATGTACTTAATGCCAATAAATAATAATAAAAACAAGTGAGGGATTGAGTAAACCAGTCTTTCTCAGCTTTGATAATTCTGTTTTCTTCTGAAACACTGATTTTTTTTCACCTTTGGTTGTGACACCTGATGTCTGACAAATGATCCTTTTGCACCTGCTCAGTGACAAACACCTATCTACTGACCTGTACTCCTCTAACCTTAAGCTCTCATTGTTATTTTAATACTGGAGAATGTGTATGTGCAGCCATTCCTCCAGAGATGAGTAATGGTTCACTTATAATAAACTTATATCTGGCAGTTCAGTGCCCTGAAACTTTTTATTGCACCAAAGTATTGGAATAAAGTGGTTAAAAAAAAAACAAAAAAACATCGAAAGTGACTATTAGGAAACCAAATTTAAGTTAAAAGTTTAAACATATGTGGGGCTATCAGGGCCAACCCCTCAAGCCAGGTGGTCCTCGGAGGAAGAGATGCTGTCTGCTTGGCTGACCTTGCGTGTGCACCTGTGGTGACAGTTATGGGAGTGGCAAGTTTCCTTCGGTACTGATTGTAAGAAGCAGGCAGAAGTCAGAAATTGTCAAATGGGTGGGGGGGGCAGAGGTGGGGGGACAGGATTATTTACCAGTCATGGCCCTTGGTAGCACACCAAAGAAGCTGATTCTGGCTAATTTAAGCAGGAAATGAATTTTCTAAAAGATCAGGTTGTTCACAGAATGAGAAGTTTGGAGATCTGGGCTCAAAAACTAGCTTAGGAAGCCACCACCGCTATGAATGAAGTCTCATTCTCCCTTCTCCCTGTGTCTGTATCATTCCCTCAAGATGCAGTGATTCGCTGTGGTAGGAGGTGATGATTGTCTGATTTTGGACCACCTGTACCCTAACCTGCTAGGTTGAGGCAAGGGCCTGTCTGCCACACCTGCAGCTGCTTTGGCCCATAAAGAACCTCCCAACCACAACAGAAAGGCTGTTCAGAAAAATGCACGTTGTGCACCCAACACACATATTCTTTGACCTGTTTCTGAACCTCTAGTTACCCGATTTTGGTCACAAAGGAGACCAAGTGAGAGAGTTTTTGGGTCAGAGAGGCCAATCGTCACTACTGGAAAAGCACATTCACAGGCAGGTTCTTTTGGTGGGTGGGTCCAAACTGTCTTCCCAGCTCCCAGGAACAGCGCCTCCATTCATCTGCTGATCCACCACAAGGACCTGCAGCTCTCTGGGCCACAACCCAGTCCCCAGTGACAGAACCACTTACTCTTATCTCGGGAGACAGTTTGTTCTGGCCTCACCGGGAAAGAACTCAGAGTGAGAGCTTAGCTCTGAATCTTTACATGCTGCTGTGTGATCTGTTCAGTAGGTTTTTCTATTTTCCTCTGTTCTACATTGGCTGCTGACAGCCATGACAGTAAACTTGGGCCCACATTCTGAGGACTGCTTTTGCCCTCGTCATCCCCAGGGAATCAGGATCGAGGCAGAATAGAGAAGTGAACCTCCAGACTCGGGAGCACACAAACGGTGCCGATGATAAATACCGCATTCAGGCAGCAGTTTCCTCCGGGAGGAGGTTGAGTCAAGGAATTGGGGATGAGGTGCACAGGCGGCTTCAGCATTGCTGAACGTTTTGGTTTTATATAAAAAAATGTGTCTGAATCAGTTTGCTCGTTCAACTACTCCCCTTACACCTGCTCTTCAAATTTCATGGGAAATTCAGTACATGGACTCCTTTATTTCTGCCAAATAGATCATTGTCCTCTAGACACTTTCTCATCCATCTTAGATCCCTCACTCTCAATATCCCAAAATGGGTGTTAACATTTTTGTATTTCTGCTGCAGTACGTATCCATAGGCAATTGAGTATGTCTGTTTTTTGCATTTTACCTGAATGTTATCAGACTGTACATGTTCTTTTGAAACTGATTTTTTTGTTTTTACTCACCAATTTTTTGGAGATTGGCCTGGTTTGACTAGTAAAAATCTAGTTCATCCTCAGTGCTGTATGGTATTTTGTTATATAAATAAACTAGACTTACTTATGATTATTTAGACTTGTATGCATTTGGAAGTTTTCAAAATCTAAAACAAGAGACACAAGCACTAAAGGAGGAGTCAAGAAAGATGCCCTCTAGGCTCTGATTGGCTGCACTGAGACTCTGATTCTGAAACTAATCAGATTGAAATTAAAAATAAACCTTCTCTTATTAGGTTTTTGTTTTGTTTTGTTTTGTTTTGTTTTGTTTTGTTTTGTTTTGTTTTGTTTTTGGTGGGACTCTGCTCCCTGGGGAAATCCTGAAAGTCTTCACCACAGGCTGAGAGGAGTGTTGAATTTAACTATATGATTTGAAGTGTATTGGTACGTGGCCAAAGCAAACTAAACAGAACTTGTGGGCCTAGCCACTTTAAAAAAGAAATTGGCAAGAGACCATTTCATAGAATGGCTGTGAGACATACCTTTTTAAAAATATTTACAACATCCTTAAGATATAAATAGTCCAAATGATAAATATTGGTCACAATTTCAGCCAGTCCAACCTTTGACCTCCTTAATACTCTTAAAAAAGGCAATTCCTCTCTTGTGCTTACTGAACATCCAGTGTGTCTCCAGGTGGACAACAGGTTTTCTTTCTTCTCCATCTCTGGTACTTTCAGAAAGTGAGAAGCTGAGAGAAGTAGGAGCTTTTGACCATAGCCTGCAGTTTTATAGAGCCATTGATCAACTTTTCCATTGATCCAAGGACTGTGCCGGGGGGAAAATAGGAGACTCCTGAGGACTCAATGAAATTTCAGATGTGGAAGCCCCTTTCTAATCCCTGTTTCTTCCCACAGAGGGGCTCCTGGGAGCACCAGGATTAACGAGATGCACCCAATCCAGGAGGCTCCATTTGAAGTGATTTTCAGGTGGAGGCGTCCACTGCCTCCAGCTTGGAGACAGGTCCTCTCTCGGGCCACTGCTGGAGGACCAGTGATCCCGGACTCTGGTTACATGTGTCTCCCACACGCAGCCGTGGCTGTACTGATGAGCTGCTCCTCTCTCCACTAGGGTACGACTTCTGCCAGGTCCTGCAGTGGTTCGCTGAGCGGGTCGACAGGATCATCTTGCTCTTTGACGCTCACAAACTGGACATCTCGGATGAGTTCTCGGAGGCCATCAAGGCCTTCCGGGGCCAGGACGACAAGATCCGCGTGGTGCTGAACAAGGCCGACCAAGTGGACACGCAGCAGCTGATGCGTGTCTACGGGGCCCTCATGTGGTCCCTGGGCAAAGTCATCAACACGCCCGAGGTGCTGCGCGTCTACATCGGCTCCTTCTGGGCGCAGCCCCTGCAGAACACTGACAACCGCCGGCTCTTCGAGGCCGAGGCCCAGGACCTCTTCAGAGATATCCAGAGCCTCCCCCAGAAGGCAGCAGTGCGCAAGCTCAACGACCTCATCAAGCGAGCGAGGCTGGCCAAGGTAAGCAGCACAGTCCCGGCACCAGCCTCCGGCAGGGACGCTTCCCATTCTCTCAGAGAAAGGGGGTGGGGGGTGCTCCATCCCAGGAGACTTAGGGAATGAACTTGTCAGAGGTTAGAAGAGAGCCTTGAGATTGGTGTCCCTGTTTGAATTCTGGCTCCTCGCTTTCTGACCTTGGCAAATGGCTTACTCTCCAAACCTGTTTTCTACTCTGTAAAATGGAGCTAAGAAGAGTACCTCACAGGTGTTAGTGACCTATTGGCATGCAGTATTTCTCTTCTCCAGTGGATGCAGCTGAACTTAACCTTCAGGGTACTCGATACCCAACATTATTTTCTAATCAAGGCTGGTAAATCATGTCATAGTCTTTGCAGATTTCAAGATTTTTTTTCAAACTACTTTTAAATGCACATGGACATATTGAATTTACCTGTCATTGTTGAGAGCCTAGTGACTCAAGATGCAGCTGTATTTGGTCATGTAAAGAAATAAAAAGCCGAGCCCAGCCTGTGTGGCTCAATTGGTTGGGCATCGTCCTGTGCACCAAAAGCTTACCGGTTCAATTCCTGGTCAAAGTTCAATCCCCAGTAGGCAATTGGTCACTGTTTCTCATCAATGTTTGTGTATTTCAATCTCCTTCTCTGAAATCAGTGAAAACATTTAAAAATAAATAAATAAATAAATAAATAAATAAATAAATAAATAAATAAGGACAGAAAGAAAGAGCCAGGAGCTCACTGGGAGTGCCAAGCACGTGGGACTTTTTGCCACCCTTGAGCATTTGTCACCCTCTGCATGGGCCAATGTGGCCTGGGTCTAGAGAGGCACAAATACTGCCTTGGACAGACACCGGGAATAATGAGGCCTGTGTAAATGGGGGCAGGGAGCAGTCAACTTGCTGAGTTTACTTCTAGGAAAAAAGCTTGTCGTTTTTTGTGTGTTTTTTTCTTCCTGAGAATAGTGCTGGCTTGTTCCTTTTTAAAAGAAACATGTTTAAAGTACAGCTGATCCAGCCCGAGCTTCTCAGTGCCAGTGCGCTCCGGGGGCAGCACCAAGCTGTGCAGGGGCCCGGGAAACAGTCTTGGGTGGGTGAAGGAGAGCTCAGCACCGTGGCCTGCAATGGCATCCACTTCACACCATCTGCAGTTGTATGGCCATTGGTGAATTTGTTGTTGCTTAAATGGACACGGAGTCACCCGAGTTATTCTTTTTGCCATATTTACATTTCCTAAATTTATTCTTAGTTTTTGGTATGTTCATCTTTATTTCTCTTGATCCAGTCTTCCTTTGGCAAGTCAACCCTTGCAGAGGGCCTGCCGTGTTTCAGAAGCATTATGGTCTGCATTGAATGTGTTATTTTGTCTGATCCAGTCAGCAATTGCACTGTCAGGCACTGTCTTCATTTCTCCTGCTACAGGGAGCTACAGCTCAGAAGGTGAAGCCACTTGCCCAAAGCTTCATAGCCTATAAGTTGCAAAATATAGATTCAACTACAGTCATTTTGACTCCTTTGCCTGGAAAGCATTCACCAGGACAGCATCCATTGCTCCTCAATGAGTGTCCTTGCTTTCTGCACTGATCTGCCACTGTTTATTCTATAAAATTCTTTATCCACAGAAACCTACAAACGTTTAGAGGTTTATCGAGCTGACATTTTGAAAAACTGCAAAGGGTATTCAGATATCACTTAAGAGTGTCAGATCTGAATTGGGGTATGGAGTGTGTCTATTTATAGAACACCATAATGAGGCAGAATTCATGACGCATCCAAAAATAAACAGGGTGTGACTGTCCAGCCAGTTCTGTGGAGATCAAACTCGAGGTGTCATGAAGATGGCATTTGAATAATATGAAACAAGACACTCTGACCAAAGAACTCTGGAAACTTAATGATTTCCTAGCTTTTTCTAGTTACATATTTTTTTCACAGCTCTGTTTCACATAACAGGAAACCCCTGGAGTGGGTTTTTTGGTTAGCCTCAAAGATCACACATCTCATGGTATCAGTACACATCATTCTATGGAGAGTGTCCATAATCTAAGATGCAGTCGAGGTTTGTCTCGTGATTCTTTAAAGTAAGCTACTTGGGGAAAGATCCAAAAAGCATTTAGAAAACATAATTGAATTGTATTCATCTCTGAATCAAATAGCCACATTAAAAAATAAGACTCTTACAAACCTGAGGTGGTAGTGTTTTATGGGATCAATGCACAAAAAAGTAAAAACCAAGGCCAGCTCACTAGCAGACCTCACCCTTTATAAACACATTGCCCAAGAATAGGAAAGGTTCCTGCCCATTTGGAGATCTTTGCTCAACAAAAAAAATGAGTCAACATTTGAGGAAGGAACAACTAAAAATGAGAAGGAAAAGGAGAGGCTAGTGATTTTCGGGGTTCACTGTAGTTCTGCAGAATTTAGTTTCATCTTCAAAGCATGTTCTCTTGTTGGTCACGTGTAATGTGCAGAGCCCAGCTTTCTGGTTCATCTGTCAGGTTTCTGTGGAGAAGTAAGACATTTTGAACTTCACCAAAGGGACCCAGGTTAAGGTGTGTGAGTCACTCCATAGTAGGTGATGATGGTCAGCCATTGGGGCTTTTAAAAATAGCTCCATCGGCAGCCCAAGCTGCTGTGGGGGTATATGTCAGTGCTTGAGCCCATATAGGGAAGCATGTCTCTTTGAAGGTTGACCTGGCTGGGTGGTCCCCTCAAGTCCCCTTTAAGCTGTTCAGAAACATATGACCGTCAGTGCCAGCTTTGACTTCAACAGAATAGCCAATCCCCACTCAAGTGGGAGTCTGTTAGCTGCTTTTCTCTGCCTCTTGTAGTCTCACACTTGATGACCCTATGGGTTCATCTTTTGGGTATTTGTGGACAGAATTTCTTATATCATCATAAGCCCCCTTTAAGAGTGTGCTGATCCCCTGATGTTGAGTGCTCTTTGCAAGGTTCCAGCTGGGCCTACAAAGGCGCAGGTCTCCACCAGGTCGTGTCAAGCTTGCAGATGAGGTTGCACAGTGTAGAATCATGTTTTTCTAGACTCACTTCCCTCAAACTGCTTCCGGTACCCAAATTCCATGAGCATTTCCATTCCTACTGACCATGAGCACTGGAAGCCTCCAGTATTGCTGCTGGGGATTGCCCTTCAAGCCCAGGTGATGTCTCCAAGTCTGAGTCTGAGTACATGCTTCTCAGTCTTGGATATATATGAACACTTGTCACTGGGTACAATTAACAAGGCTGTGGCAGAGTCTGTATGTGAACCGCCAATTCATGTCATTTAAAGGAGAACATCTTTCTGCTCATAGAGTTATTAGCCCAGAGAAAACGTGACATTTGGGCTTTTCCAGTTTTATACAGTGAAATAAATGGGTGAATTGGATAAGAATGTTCAAAAGCCCCCAGGGTTCAATGTCCTTCACTTGTGAATGAGGCACTTGGGACCCAAATTCACCATATTACTATTTAAATATGAAGAGTTTATTAATTTTCAACAAGAACTAAATAGCCACAAGCCTTCTCTGGCATTGCTATCTCCAGCTGTTGGTCTTTGGCCATTAATCAGTAACAAGTAACATTTTACTCCTCTTTCTAATGGACAGAGTGCCTCAAGTCTTAATAACAGCCCTGCCTTATGAGGTAAGGGTTGTAATTTCCAAATTGCAAACGAGCAAACTAAGGCTGGGGATTAGCCATCTCTCCTGGAGCTGCTCAGGGACTGGCAGTGGTGGCAGAGCCTGACCCCGCCTTCCGTGCTTGGTCTGCCCTGCCTCCCCCTCTCCTCCCACTGTCCCCCTTCTCATTCCCATATATCTTCTTAATGAATTTTCTCTCCTTATGAAGAACAAAAGGTGTCAGACTGTTTCTACCTCCTTCCACGGGGACCACCACCCATCTGCTCTGGCTCTCCCTCTGCCATATATTTGGAGATACCCCTTTGACACATAAGGGCTTTTGTTGATGCTGACTGGGGATTCCAGCCCTCTGCTGTGCTCTCTGTTTACCACGAGACCTTAGAAATACAGGTGCCATCCTGTCAGAAGATTGCAGTCTTGACCTACATTGTAGCCTTAGTGTTGTGTTTCATATCTGTTTCTTGTGTGTCAAAGGGAAGAGTAAATGACCTTCCAAATGAGTTAGGAATAATCAGAAGCCAAACCTCAAAAGTTTCCCACACTGTTGTTCTATAGGATACAGTTCGTTTTGAATTCCAGATCTTCAACAGCTTCAGTAACTTTTTAAATTCATACTCATAGAAAGCAATTCTATAAGAATGAGGCAGTTGAATGGTGGTATCAACTCTCCATCCTCTAACTAGCTGGGTGACCTAAAAGTAAAGTCATATGAATTTCCTGGAGCCAGGTGTGTTCACTTCGATGTAGAGGGTCCCTTCCGATTTAATACTCCATGATTCTGAGGATCATAACTTGATAAGCTCCATATTAGCGGTGGGGCCCATTCATAGAATCTGACCCTGGTTATTATCTCAGGATGCCCAGGAAAGGGCAGGAGGGGGATAGTCATGCAGAGACAGCACAATAGGAAATTTCCACAAAACAGGCCAGTAGAACCTCCTGGACATGGAGGTTGAGGCTGAGCGAGTAGGCCACCTGAGGGTCATGACTCAGGTAGCTCCAGGCAGGTGGGAGGAGGAGGGAGCTGAGGACTGGCACAAAAACTCCCCCAGTTATCTCAGAGCCCTGAGGCCCGGTGTCCGAAGGTGGCCCATTATTCAGCAGCCTCAGTCATCAGCCACTGAACAGCATGAGGGCTGAGCTCAGGGAGCAGGTGCCAGGCATTAGGTGATAGGTGCACATCACCCACAGTTCAGCCCAGGTAGAACAGACCCCTGGGTACCAGGAAGTGCTCAGGAACAGAGTGCCAACCGTAGAGGGCCAGGGGCTGGGTGGGGAGTCAGCCTTTCCTGAGCAGGGTCTGGAAGCTCTGAGGTACCTCAATAGTAGATGGTGAGGGGTCTTAGGGAGCCCTCCAAGTCCTTCGGGGCTACACAGGGTTCTCCCCCGCTCCATCCAAACCAAATCAAGCATCACTATCCAAGAAAAGGAAATTACTAGTCTTACCACTTATTTGTCATATCCTCAGGAATGCAGTTAAAGCCCATCATTCTAAATTAAAGATTCCTAAACTTTAGGTTTCTCTATCTGAAAGAATCGTGTAAATATTATAAGTTGTGTTAATTTGAAAAATAACTAAATAAGTTTACTAGTGACAGAAAGTTTAGAATCATCTCTTCCAATCTATACTTGTAGCAGTAGCCAGACAGCACAATGGATGCTTATGTACAAATGGCCTTCATAGGGATGGAGAAGTTGGCATTGTCTGGTTTGAGCATGCCAGTGTTTGTACTGTGCAGTTATTTTAGTGTCCGGGTCTTAGCTGAGTGGTTTTGGCTGTGCCCAGTGTGTGTCCTTGCACAGAGGCCCTCAGCTGAACCATAGGACATATCTGCTTACTCCCTTTATTTAATTTCTATTCTTCCACAAGATTACAGAAGAAGTCTGTTTTCTTTAATAGGATTTTCCATAGCTGCATAGTCATTTTTTGTTTTGTAATCACCACTCTGTTTTTCATCCTTTCTTATTTTAGTTATTTTCTTGACTTCTAAATTACTCTGTAGAATTCTAGATGTTGGAACTCAGTGGAAAAGTGGAAACATTAAGGAAGGTGGTGACACAGGCCAAGCAGGATTCACCTCCCAGGTACTAATCATTGTCTGCTGCCGGAAACCGATCATTGTCTCACTAATAGAAAGATGTAGACAGGAAACCAGAAGGCTGGTCAGAGCTAATCACTCACTGTTTAGTTGAGACATTGTTAGCTGAGGCAGCCTCCACCTGTTTGACATATATAAATTTCTGTTATTGGAATTTCCTGCCTAAAGGCTATGGGTGTATTCCATAGTCTTAATAAAAGGGATAGCAAGGCCAGAGTGTGGTGTAGTCCTCTCCCTAGAAGTGGGCTCCCGCCTGGCCCCCAATTAATACTTTTCTAAGTCTCTTTCATTTGTGTGCAGCCTTCTCCAGAACCCGAACCCTGAATGTGAACCCTGAACCATGCAGGACATGAAAGGGGTTCCTATAGTCTGCAACCCTCGGGTGGTTAGGGTTTCTGGGCTCTCCCTCGTGTATTGGGGTTTCCCTCTCTCCCTCGTGTATTGGGGTTTCCCTCTCTCGGAGCGAGCTTCTGCTGTCCATCCTGGGCCCAGGCAGCTGATCCTGTGCAGAAATGACTTGTGGAGATCTTGGGGTCTATACTATTCACAGGAAGATTATGGGAAGCCTTATCTCACTGCTCACTGGGCACACGTTTCTGTGAAGATCAGCCATTTACTCAGCTCCGGTTTCATTTCCTGGTGTTCTTAGGCACTGGCCCTGCTGAAACTCTCTCTTTTTTCTTCTTTATTTTTGAGAGTATTATAGATGCCCCTCCCCCCCAACTAGTCCCCTCCACCCAGATATACCCCACCCCAGACCTTCACCACCCTATTGTCTGTGTCCATGGGTTATGCATAAATGCATAAAAGTTCTTTGATTAATCTCTTCTTGCCCTCTCCTCCCCCCTTGCCTCTGAAATTCTCCAGTCTGTTCCATGTTTCCATGCCTCTGGTTCTGTTTTATTGATCAGGTGATTTTATTCATTAGATTCTTCATTTATTTTTATTTTTTTATTCAATTGTTGATATATATTTATTGCCATTTTATTTTTCTTTCTTTTTTTTCTTTTTTTTTAAAGAAGACAGTATTTCATGTAATACTGGTTTGGCGGTGATGAATTCCTTTAGCTTTTTCTTGCTTGTGAAGCTCTTTATCTGACCTTCAATTCTAAATGATAGCTTTGCTGGGTAGAATAATCTTTGTTGTAGGTTCTTGCTATTCATCACTTTGAATATTTCTTGCCATTCCCTTCTGGCCTGCATAGTTTCTGTAAGAAATCAGCTAACAGTTGTGTGGGCAACTTGTTGGCAAATTACTACTTTTCTCTTAATCTTTTTAAGATTCTCTCCTTGTTTTTTAACCTTCGGCATTTTAATTATGTTGTATCTTGGTGTGGGCCTATTGGATTCCTCTTGTTTGGGACTCTGCACTTCCTGGACTTGTATGTCTATTTCTTTCACCAGATAAAGGAAGTTTTCTGTCATTACTTTTTCAAATAGGTTTTCAATTTCTTGCTCCCTCTCTTCTCCTTCTGGTACCCCTATGAATAAATGTTGTTATGCTTGAAATTGTCCCAGAGGCTCCTTACACTATCTTCATATTCTTAGATTCTTTTTTCTTTTTGTTGTGCTGATTGGGTGTTTTTTGCTTCCTCATATTCCAAATCACTGATTTGATTCTTGGCATCCTCTACTCTATTGTTGCTTCCCTGTAAATTATTCTTCATTTCAGTTAATGTATCTTTCATTTCTGACTGGTCCTTTTTCATGCCGTTGATGTTCTCTATAAGTTCCTTGAAGTTGTCACTAAGTACCTTGAAGACCTCATTAAGTTCCTTGAGCATTGTTTTTAACTCTGTATCTGGTAGTTTGCTTGCTTCCATTTTATTTAATGTTTGTTTTTTTTCTGGAGATTTCTTCTGTTCTTTCATTTGTAACATGTTTCTCTGTCTCCCCATTTTGGCTGCTTCCCTGAGTTTGTTTCTGTGTATTGGGTAGAGCTTCTATGTCTCCTGGAATTGGTATAGTGGCCTTGTGTAGTAGGTGTCCTGAAGGTCCCAGTGGCTCAGTCCCCCCAGTAACTAGAGCTGGGCATTCTAAGTGGAGCCTTCTGTGGACTGTGTGCTCTTTCCTGTTGTAGTTGAGCCTTGCTTGCTGTTGGCATCATTGGGAGTGATTGATCCCCCAGGCCAAGTGCAGACCAACTGCAACTATAGCAGAAGAGCTGCTGTGCAGGAGACACCTCCATGGAGCAGGACTTGCTTCTATGGGGGCTTTGGTGCTCTCAGAGTCTTCCCCTTGAATGTGTCACATGTGGATGTGGTAGGGTTGTAATCTGGTGTTGTCTGAAGCTGACCACAGGATGCACTGGCTCTAGGGCCTCATAGGAGGTGCAAAGTCAGCCATTTGCCTGGGGCCACAAGCTATAGAGAGACCTACAGATAGTTGCTACTTGTATTGGGCTTGGAGGTGTCCAGGAGAGACCAAGTTGTGAACCTAGATAGGCTTCTGCTAGTTCCAGTTCTGGGGCCTCTTATTGAGAGGTATGGGGCACACTGAAGCCAACTGCTGCTTATTTCAGAGATTTTAGAAAAGTAGAAAAGTCTAAAGCTTGAGCTAGGACGGGTTATTCATATGGAAAGACCACTGCCAACAACTTGGTTGGGGCTGCAAATTGGATAGAGTAGGGTCTCAAGGAATCACCAAGGCCAGGCAAACAGTATGAGCCAGGATAATGGAAACTTGGATATGGCACCTGTCAGTCAGCTTTCTGGCTTGAGGGAAGTCCAAACACTATTGTCTGGGAAAAGCTGCCTCCAAGTTCTTGCTCTGATGCCACACAATTTAATTCCTTCCATATTTCCCTGGATCCTTTCAAGCTGCACTGGAGCTCAGAGGGAATTAGTCCAAATACGTTTGTGCATGGGCCTTTTAAGAGGAACTACCTGGGACTCCCACGGACTCCATGTCCCTCAACTATAATCCCCACTAGTTTTTACAGCCTCAAGTTATGAGGACTTCTCTTTCCAGCACTGGAACCCTGGGCTGGGGGGTTTGGTGTGGAGCTGGGACCCCTTGTTCCTCATGTAGACCTCCACAACCTCCACAACCAAGATATTTCTCCATATTAAAAACAGACCACTTATGAGTATTGGATCAGCCCATTCTGCATCTCCACCTTTCCTACCAGTCTCATGTAGCTTCTTCTTTGATTCTTTAGTTGTAGGGCTTCCATTCAGCCAGATTTCAGGCAGTTCTGAATGATGGATGTTCTTTTGTTTAGTTGTAATTTTTATATAGTTGTAGGAGGATGTGAATGCTGCATTTACCTATACTGCCATCTTGACCAGAATCCTTAGTATCTGAAACCCTCTTTAGGTCTTCCGGTTAATCACCAGAACTAAGATCTTTCCCATTCAGGCCCCACCCATCCCGCTCACTCCCCATGCATGGAACAGCCACTCAGAAGCACAACTGAACTATGACTATAGAACTTCCCCATGTAGGTTGGCCTTCCTCAGGAATGCTTTCTAGGACAGGATTCCAAGAGACATCTGTGCAAGCCCACCTCACCCCCACCCATACCCAGCCAGGCATCATCACCCTGGAAATCAGGGAGCTCACAGCATTATTCCTGTCTCCCTGCTCTCCCAGAGCCATCATTAGCACAATACTAGAACAGCAGCCCTTCTATATTCTCCATCAGCTCCTAGCTCCCCAGGCAAAGTCTAAACGCAGCCCATCTTCCCCGCCTCTAAACCTGCGCTGCATCTTCATACTCAGCACTGCCCCAAGCATGGCCCAGCATGTTGCCTCCACACCTCCATCCATGCTCTTTCCTCCCCAGACTGCCACATCCCTCCACTCGCCACACATTCTCCCTGTTGTTCAAGGCCCAACTCAGATGTCACCTTTTCCCTGAATCTGTCCTCCCACGGTCCTTATCTGCCACAGTCCACATCCTAAGATCTTTTTCACCTCTTTCCTCTCCTGACCCTTAATAGTGGGGTTTTCTCTGCTCACTTTCCCTGCGTTGTCTCACCCACTCCTGTGATTCTGCTACCACATCAAGTCCAGCTCTAAAACCCATCGTCCAAGTCAGCTCTCCCTTCCACTCACCCTGAGACAGCTCCCCTATATATACCTCATATACTTCACATTCTGCACACCCAGACCCAGGCTGTGATCTCCCTGTCTTTGCCCTTCTCTCGTCCTGAGGACCATGGCTCTGCATGGGTGCCTGCTGTGTGTTATGATGTATATAAGATGTCATCTTGTTTGTCCTGGTGCCCTTCTGAATGGCACATGCTCACTGATGTTTACCCCTTCAGGTACATGCCTACATCATCAGCCACCTGAAAAAGGAGATGCCGAGTGTTTTCGGAAAGGAAAACAAGAAAAGAGAGCTTATCGACAGGTTGCCAGAAATCTACATTCAGCTGCAGCGAGAATACCAGATTTCTGCGGGGGACTTCCCGGAGGTCAAGGCAATGCAGGTACTGGGCACCCGTTACAGCATCGTGGGCGGGGGACAGAGGCACTGCCTGGCTAGTCACAGGGGACACATGGTTCATGGTTTAGGATGGAGGAGAGTGCAATGAATTCATCTTCCTTGAGATCCCTGATAACAGGCTGCTGTGAATCAGGCAGAAGTTGCCTGCCTCCTGAAACGTTTAAACAAAAGGGGACACAGTGCAAGAAGTTAAGTTCACATGGAAAAATTATCTGAGCCCCCTCTCAGCTCCATTCAATGTTCTTTTGATATTAAGATGACACCCGTTTTTTGGAATCCCAGAACTGTAAGGGAATCAGAGCTGGGAGTGACCTTGGAGGTCACCCAGGCTGCCCCTCCAGCAGCCCTGTCCAGCACTGCCCTGCGCTGTGGGATTACATGTTCAGGCAGCGTCATTGCTGCAGGCACAGGAGGCATCAGAGGCATGGGGCTCTGTGGACATGCTGGACATCTCCGGACACCGCGAGACATGCTCACTGAGGATTTTGTTAAATGTTCATGTTGGGCAGCCTTTGGCCAGATTTCAGGGTCTCCCTAAGTTGTGTGTGGGCAGCCCCAGATGAGCCTGAGTGAGTGCTGCATTCAGCCACCTTGGCCCAACCAGTGTGCCCGCCCACCGCCCACAGTGGTGTTAGGTGAACCTATCAGTACTGACCACATCCTTCCAAGCCAGGCAGACAGGTCCCTGCACTGGAAAAGAAGATGGCCCTCACTGAGCCAGGCTGCCCATCTTCCAGTCCAGCGCAGGGACCTGTCCACATGGGAGGCCACAGTCCTTTGGAAGGCGAGCAATACAAGTTGAAATGGTGGCAGCCGCCAGCCAGTAACATGAGCCGGCAAGGCAGGCCAGGCAAAGAGAAACCACGTCACCCTCTCTGACTACCTTATTTTTTCACATTTGATGGAGGTGTAGGTTTCTAGCAGTGTGTCTCTACAAGGAAGGAATCAAATCTACAAGTTAGATGAGGACTTGTGGGGCCTGCAGTGGGGGAGATTGGAGATTCGAACGCCACCCCTGTGGGAAGGCCCTGTCCTGCCCAGTGGTCACTGTCCTGGGGGAACATGGGCCTGGATGGCTCGCTAGAAGCTGGAAATCTATAAAGCCCCTGGTTTTCCAATTTTGGCTCAAACTTTCAAAGAATACTGCATAGGCCAGATAGAGGATACTTCCTCCTGGCTGCACCCTGAGGCACAGAGAAAGAACACCAAGTGGGAGTGCAGTATACAGTGCACGCGGGTAGAGGGGTAGGTTACATGCACTGTTGCGATGGCAGGGGAGAATACAGTATCTGCAATACAAGATCTGGTCAAATAGGACTTAGCTGACTGCAGAATCAATACAGAAATATCTGTGTTCTTCCATAAATAATTATTCTTGTACTCAGAAGACAAATTGCTTTTTTTTTTTTTCTGGTCACAAGATGGCTAATCTTAGGGGCTTTTTGGAGCAACTTCCTGAGCAGGTTCCACTTGGTTTATGCACTGCACCCCATGACCAGCTGAAGGACAACTGATTCTTGGAACCCTTCAAAAATTTTTGAAGGGAAATTGGCTTCTTAACTGCGCTGAAAACTGTGCACACGATAGCCCCATGGGGCTCCTGTGGCTCATTAGCCTAGTGAGGCTACCACAATGCCCCACTCACAAGATGCTGCTCCCAAGGCCTGAGGTACCATTTAGCCACCAGGGGCTGCTGCAAGCCCCCTACCCAGGCCTCCCACCCATCCCCCAATGACCTCCCTTACCATAGGGAGCAAACTGTGGCCAGAGTTGATGACTGTCTTACCCTGGACCTGCTGGGTCAGAGCTGGGGCAAAAGGACAGTCCCTGAGGAAGAAAACAAGGAAGCCATATGCCCCTTCATCTCAGGGCTCCAGAGCAGGCACAGCCCAGTTAGATGGACAATTTAGGAAGGGCCCACACTTTTTCTGAGAACCCTGTGGGTCAGGCCCTACACAGGTACCTTAGCACCTTCAATGAACACCTGAGGACAGCCCTAGGACTGGGATCAAGGAGTCCCACCACTCAGGTGCCCCATTCACCTGTGTTTACTTATTCACCCAAGGAATATTAAGTCTACGATGACCAGGCACTTCTCTAGGGCCCGGAATAAATCAACAAACAAAAATTAACAAATGGCAAATATCTTTGCCCCGATGGGGTATATGTTATGGATGATGGTATTTGCCACTATGACTGTGGTTGGCAGTGAAACTTTTGGCAGCAAAGCTTACTATTGGGACATGTGCTCCTTGTTACAAGTAATGTTGTGTTCATTGGCTGCAACCCCCTGAGGCCAGTGACCAATGTCCAGTTCACTACCATATCCCCAGCACCAGGCTTGGAGCAGGTGCTCAATGAGTATGTGTTGAGTGAGTTCATCATTAAGTTAGTGGATGCTCATGTCCAAACTTATAGAAAATTTTATAAGCATTTATTTCAGCAAAAAAAAAAAACTGAAGACCATCCAGAAGCAAAATCTCAAAGGATTGAGATAGTTTGCAGTTCTTTTTATACATTTAGAAATAAAGGAGAAAACATAAGAAAGGTTACATACAATTCATTGCTAGTAGGCTAGGGAGAGGCAGGAGAAGGCAAAGCGGGAAATCTCTAAGATTGGATAAAAAGTAAAATAAATACATACTTTTTTTACATTGGTAGGTACAGGATGCTTATCATTTCACATTTACAGTAAATAGAGACGGTCTGAGGCAACAAGATAACTAATGCATTTCCTGGTGCAGGTGGTTATGTCTTCTCCAGGGATCTGGAAAAGACAGTTATTGACATTCTAAGGGCATGTTATCCCAGATGCACAAAACAATGGACAGGGCTCACTTAAGGCACAAACCAATCTTTCATTAAGGAATCTATAGGCCCAGAATGTGACTATGCTCTATGGCATGCCCAGTTGTGAATTTGAGTAGACATCCTGTGTGGTTCCTCTGGGTCACTGTGCTTGTCAGGTTTGTGATAGCCTCTCTTTTCCGTTCACACGTGAATCATAGCAGGCTCTAAGGTGGTGACTTTCTCAGACCCTGGCCCAGCCCTGATTGATTCTCACAGGCCTTATAGACAGATCAGCAGTTCCCAGAGCAACACCCTGGAGGCTGCAAGAGGCCTCCTCCTGGGAAAGCTAGCTGGGCCCTGATCACACCACCCCAGTCCCTTCAGAGACTCCCCAGGAAACGAGGCGGGCCTGGAGCCTGTGAGGTATGCTTCAGGCCAGTTTTCTGTCACCCAGGAAGCTTGGGCGGGGTTCATAGTATGGGTCAGGGCCTCTGTCATCCCTGAGTCTCTTAAGTGTCACATTTTCTGTAACTCAGGCATTCGACCTCCTTAACCTCATCCAGGACAGGGCTTAAGCTGGGCAATGGCTTTATTAAGATCTTTGCACATCTCAGAGTCACTCAGAGAGCTCACGATGCCAGCTCTGAGTCTCTGTTTTCCCTGTCTCTCATAAACCACACTGACCTGGTTGACTCTTAGCCATAAGAAGTCAAGTGCATTTTGAAGGCTTTGCCTGCTGCTGGGAGCTGCCTGTGTCCACCCTTCCCTTTGGGGGAGGGGATCTGATTTACCACACTGATGTGTCCATACTGGCATACATAGGAGAACACTGGCGAGACCGCCTTTGCTGCTGCCTCAGTGGTCCTCCAAGAATTTGGCCTCCACAGCTGAGGAGTTGGCAGCATTTCAACAGCAGAGGGCAGCAGAGCCATCCCATCTGCTCAGACCTCTGGATTGGAAAACTGCTTCTGGTGAATGTTGGGAGTGAGTGGGCCGGGGACAGCATATGGAGACTGGGCTGGGCACTGACCATTGTGTCTGGGAGGGGCCGTCCTGGGCTTGATGGCTTTGACAGGTGCGATTGTTGATGACTTGATCTTTAAACTCCCCGGGGTGCATTCATCCCATTAAAAAGACTTCTGTTCTGGAGCCAGCCTACGGCAGGGAGGGCAGAGGTTTAATCTGTACCCACACTCCCTGGTCAGGCCTGGGGCGGGCATTGTGGGGTTTGTTTCCTGTGTGCCCGCTGCTGCTGCTTCCTGCCCACCCCCACAAGTATGTGGTCATTTCCCCTTGCCAGCTTTCCAGAGATTTGCAGTGGAGGCACATCGCCTGCAGGAGGGTGGAAATTTGGGCGGCCACCACCCTCCTTTGTCTTCTTGGCCAGGCGCAGGGCTCTGTGTGCTCAGGGCTCGGGCTCATTCCTAGGAAATAGGGTGCAGTGGGGGGATCCGGGCTTGTTTGCCGCTGCAGCCTTGGATTTTTGTGTAGGCTGCCTGCTTCCCTCCTCCTGAGTGTTCTTGTCTCAGGGCCCTTGGCTGACTGAGATGTTGGCAGCATCGTTTGGTGCTGTTCTTGGGGTGCCATACGGGTGCCCACAGTCTGTCAGGGAGGGTAATGTCGGCCCAACGAGACCTACAGCCGCAGAAGTGGCTGCTAAGAGTGTTGGAGGTGCCTCTCTAAAAACAACGTCAGACTCTAGCTTTTCGTTCTGTCCCCTCCACCATCTAAAGCTAAGGTCTCCGAATGTCTGCCCTGCCCGTGTTCCCTAGAGCAGCGGTCGCCAACCCTTTGGACCTCACGGACCACCGGTTGGCAGCCACTGCCCTAGAGACCACAGTTTTGCTTCTCCGTTGGAAACAGCCTAAACATCTAACTACGTGGGACAAGTGAATGCCAGTGGCTCCAGCTGTAAACTCAGTATTCTGTAGCTGTTAAGATTAAGGTTCCACATCAGGCTGATTCCTGTGTTCAGCCAACCTGGCTAAGTGTGGGGGATATTAATTCCAAAATTAATATCATGGAACAATATAATACTTTAAAATACAGGTTATTAAACAGTATGGTCTTATTTCAGTTCAAGAGAATGTGTGTGTGTTCATAAAATTGGGTGGAAATGCATGTCCCAAAATATTAGCAGCCTATTGCTGGGTGATGGGATCATAAGTGATTTAAATTTTTTATTTTTGTTTACCGGCACCACCCCCAATAATACTTACAATAATGTGTGATATTTGTGATTGCACAAAGTTTTATTTTTTCTAATGGCCTATCGTATTACTTCTGTCCTGAATAGTCAGGTGTGAAGGCATGTGAAACCTCCTTCCTCCAGGCTCCCCGCCTCATCTCCCAAACATTGCGCGCTGGCCCTCCAGAGTTGTCCCAACAGAACTGCTTCACAGACAGGCCATCTAAAAACTGCCATCCCTGGAATTTACTTGACAAAACTGCTATTGAAACATTTTTCACTAGATCTTTGAGGCCTCTCATAAAAGGCCCTGGGTAACCTCGCTGTCCAAGACAAGAGAAAGCTTGTAATGAACAGGTGGCTTCTCCCCTTGGACAATGAGGGGATGTGATCCCCGACCCCAACTCAGCGCGGGGCAACTGAGAGGCAGACGCTTTTCTCTCCTTAAGTGTCTGATGTGTTCACTCCCAACCTCTCCCTTGTAATGGCGTGGCTTTTCCCTTTTTCATGACTTCTATTTTGTGATAACATTTTCACTACAAGCTAGGTCAACCCTTTTTGCAATTAGACAGGAACCAAGATACATCAATGTCCTTCCTCTATTGCAACACAGGCCCCTGAAGACATAGACTGTGGCTTTTCCTATTTATATCCCCAGGCCCTAAAACAGGGCCTGCACATGACAAGTGGCCAATAAATGTTGGATGGATGGAGAATGGATGGAAGGAAGGATGGATGGACAGATGGATGCATAGTTGAGTAACCAAAAAGAACCAAGGTAGGAGGAGTACTTCTGCACAGCCATCGGGCACCATGATTGGCTGCTGTCCCGCCAGGCAATCATCCTGGTGTCCCTGGAGCCTGTGTTCCTGCCACTCCGACTGCTGACGGCCAGTTCTCCTGGGAGGAGCTGAGACCTGCCTGACTTGACCAGCATATTGGCTGGATTTATACTCTCCCTCCCCCCCACGCACACACTACTCTGTTCCCTCTTCCCAGTTTCAACTTTTACCTATTTGTACCCTACACTACATTTTTAAAAGCTGGCCCAAAAATAGTGTTCTTCGTTGTTTTACTAAATAAGTCCCTCTCCACAGCGTCCTGTCACAGCACAAGGAGCACCAGTCAGGGCAGGAGGCACAGGCTCTAGCCCAGATGCTGCTAAGATGCCGGGTGTGCTCTCTGTGGCACACAGCTCTCAGTACCGTCCTTGCTCGCTCCCAGCATTGTTGTGAAGATCAACCGAGGTCTGTGGTGAGAGATGAAATGCTGAGTCTCTGAAGGCTCAAGAGGCAGGGTGAGGGCAGGCTGTTAGCCCTGAGGGGTCGCTGTCAGTCACCCACCGCAGCCAGCAGGGATTGGCTACTGTAGCAAAGCGTTGCATCCCGTGCCTCTTATTTCTTGTTCTAAAAGCCACTCCTGCGTCTGGTGAGTTTGGATGTGGGGACCCCACCAAAGAGAGAGCCCTGGAATAGGCCCCGGCACAGACTATATGCTTTAAGGGAGAATTCCCCTCCCTCAGCTCCCTCTCCCTCTTTGCTTCCGGAGGAGAGGGCACGTCACCAAGTCTGCGGTTTCTCCCTTTGCAGGAACAGCTTGAGAAGTACGATTTCACCAAGTTCCACTCGCTGAAGCCCAAGCTGATCGAGGCCGTGGACAACATGCTGACCAGTAAGATCTCGTCCCTGATGAGCCTCATCAGCCAGGAGGAGCTGAACACGCCCATGCAGCTCGTGCAGGGCGGCGCCTTCGATGGCACCTCCGAGGGCCCCTTCAACCAGGGCTACGGGGAGGGCGCCAAGGAGGGAGCCGACGAGGAGGAGTGGGTGGTGGCCAAAGACAAGCCCGTCTACGACGAGCTCTTTTACGCCCTGTCGCCCATCAATGGCAAGATCTCAGGCGTCAACGCCAAGAAGGAGATGGTGACCTCCAAGCTGCCCAACAGCGTCCTGGGCAAGATCTGGAAGCTGGCCGACTGCGACTGCGACGGCATGCTGGACGAGGAGGAGTTCGCGCTGGCCAAGCACCTCATCAAGATCAAGCTGGACGGCTACGAGCTGCCCAACAGCCTGCCGCCCCACCTGGTGCCCCCCTCCCACAGGAAGGCCTTCCAGAAGGCTGACTGAGGGGTGGGCCACCTACCCGGCCGGCAGTGCAGGGCGGGGCTCCTGGGACTGGGGCCTGAGGTCCTTGCTGCCACGGACTCCCTGAGTGACCCCGGGAAAGGCACCGCCCTCTCTGTGCCTCAGTTTCCCCATCTGTAGAATGGGAAGGGCAGACACTGGACACTCGACGTGGTCCTTTCCACCTCTAAAATTCCCTGCATTTTTATTAAAATACCGGGGGGAGGTGGGTAAGGAGATTGTAACGGTGGAAAAGAAATAGAAATTGACCAAAGAGTACTCAGAATCCTGGAGAGACGTTAAGTGTGGAGCCTCAGGGGCTTAGGGTGTGAGCTGGGGCTTCCCTGGACCACTCATCATCATAAACCTGTTTGCCCTGAGGGAGCAAAGATCTTATTTATTTGTTTCCTGCTATATTTAGAGGGGGGAGAGGATAAGGCAGAGAGGGTTTCTGCTCTCTCTAAACTGTCTACCAAAGAGAAGGCGATTACTGCCCACCGCCTGTCTGTGCCCCGTGCCTGCCGCAGGCCCCAGCAGAACAGGCAGCTGGCCGCAGACGGCCTCTGTCCTCCCAGCACCCACCCCCAGGCCTTCCCTGCCAAGTTGTATTTGGTGAGGAATTTGGAGTTAGGAATTAATAATTTGTTTTATTGGCCCCAGCAAGATTTTTAGAATTCATTTCTAGTTACGTTGGAGTCTAAAAATTAGCTTTTCTTACTGGTCTGTCCAATAATTTGTAGCAAAGTCTATTTATCATCAACTGCAGTGAGGAAAAGAGGTGGTTCTCCCCAGTTGTCACTTAGCCTTGTCCCCTGCCCCCAGGGACTTAGGTCAATGGCAGGATTTAAATTCAGCAAACATGTCTCAGTGAGCACGGTGTCCTGGGCCTGAGCACACGGAATGAGAAGCCAGCCTGCCCGGTTGTCAGGGAGAAGAGATCGGTCTACTAGCCTTAAACACTATTTTTATGTTTTTTTAAGAAGGCATTTTTAGTATGTCTAGTGTTTTCTTCTTCTTATAAAAGCCTTTTTACAGAAACGGGGTGGAACCTTTCATATAAAGCCTTTTCTTCAAAAAGCCGTGTGGCTCGTATCATGAACGCCCCCACGAGGCAGGATTTTATAGCGGCTCCGCAGACAGTGGCTCCCTGAGGGTCCCTCCCAGGCCCCCAGGTCGGCCCCTCTGGACCGTGCACTCAGGCCTGTGTCGCTGCCACCTCCCTCCCTGCGCTGTGGGCGCTGGCCTGAGGCAGTCGAAGAGAGAGACGCGAAGTAATGATGGCACGGGCACGTGGCACGGCCCCTCCAGCACCAGAAACGCATGAAGTCACAACAGCCCCACCTGAGCCTTCCAAGAGCCACGTTGTCTTTCTGATGTTACCTGTGACGTCAGGGTCAGAACCGCAGCTTAAGAGAACCTTGCCTCCAGATGCCAGCCCTTACACTCCCCAGCTTGCTGTCTAAATAACTTTATTTTAAGAGAAATAAATGCATAGCGTGGTTTTTATTCTTCCTGAGCACTTTTAAATTAATTAGGCACAGAACAGGGACGGTTATAATTCCTGCTGTATGATGAGCAGAGCTCTGTGAATGCATGGGGCTGCCCACCTGAGGAGCTCAGTGGAGTCCACCAAAGGGCAACACTGAGAGAGAAGAGAGAATGCCGTCGTCCATAGATTCAGAGATGCCAGGGTCAGCCGATGGTCCTGTCAGCATTCTCTTGCTTCTTTAACTACTGAATTGTCATATATATAAAGATAAATATATACACATATATGTCACAAAAATAAGTATTTTTGACACTTGTCACTGTGTACATATGTAGATATGGCCAAGGGTTGTGTTTGTAGAGACATGTAAGAAAACTGTTTTCGGGAGCCAATGGACTGAGGTTTCTGGTGTCTGTGTGGACAGAAACGGATGATATTGCGACCCTACCCCATGCCCTCGGGGGGAGAGCATCGGACAGCTAAATCCTTTCCCTGCTAAGGAAAAAAAGGGAGGAAATCATGTGACCATTTTTCTTAGTATCTTCTCTTTCCACATGAAGTCATTGGCATTGACTGGAAAGAAAAGCACTGGAAAACATTAGGGATGGCACCCAGGTGAGAAACCGTATCTTCCCAGGACTGGCACAAAGTTCCTTTAATCTGTGTCTGAAGCATCCATTATCCCCACCCCCATCCCCACACAGCAGGGCAGGGGGACAGGAGGGCCTGTTTACCTTGACCGACCTTGACTTTCCACGCCACCCCAATTTTCAGAGTGCACCCCCTCCCAGAGTGTGTACAGACAGTGGGGAGGGTGGAAGTAGGTAAACTCCAGCTCTAAGAACTATTTCTATGCTCTCCATGGTTCCACAAAAGAAAATCTGGTTCGAACGCAGCATGCGATACCACACACAAACCACTGCAGTCTGGAGTTCGAGGGTGGGGGATGGTGAGGGGAGAATGAAAACTTTAACCTTCTCCCAAAGTTGATTTCCAAGTTGTCAGCCTGCTACTTGGCCCTCCTCACCATCTGTAAAGGACCCGCACTGGGACCTTCCCAGCTCCCCAGCTCTGTCACATGCAGGGGGCCACCTGCCTCCGCCTCCTCTCCAGCCCAGCACCCAGCCTTTGTCCCCGAGCCCTTGGATGGCCCACGCGGGGTGCCCACACGGGGTCCCTCCTCCGTGAGGAGGGCCGTTCATTTAGTTGGCGTTTGCTTCCCTGGGGCTAGAGGGGGTTCTGTTTGGAACAGTAGTCATTATGCAGCAATAGTGTCTTTGACTTGTGTTTGGTTGTTCCCACAAGATGGAGGGCCTTGAGGAGCTGAATTCTTATTCTATTATCCAAGGACTGAGTGTCCAGGTGGGTCAGAGGGCGTGAGAAGTACATGCCTCCTGCTCTCTCCCCAACCCCTGCCCTCCTTACCAGCTCGCAGGAGAGGCCCTGGTCCCCTGCCTCCCTGACCACAGTCCTTCCCCGGGTCTGCAGTCTCCTCAGGAGCTCCTCTCCGCTCCCCCACCCCCACCACCGCCGGGGAGTCCACCATCCGATGTCTTGCCGGACACCCAACACTGGACAAATTGCCTTGAGGATAAGGAGAGCATTTAACAGAATAACATTCTTGGGACAGATAAGCACTGAGTTTATTCAGGTAAACATGGGCCTGATTTAAGTGTGTCAGGTTACATGTCCACTTGCCAATGCAGTTACTACACAATGCTTCTGTTTGTTTTGTAACCTTGTTTAGAAGTCAAAAAGAGTCTACTGGTCAATAAACTTGTGGAAAAAATCACCACCTTTCCTCCGCTGGCTCTGGTTGTCCAGGGGCTGTGCACAGCCGTCTGCACGTCTGCAGTCAAGTGGGGATCGCTGTCGTCTGTTCTGAAACCAGGCAGGGTGAGGGGGCAGATACCCCTCCTGCACGCCATCCCCGCGACTCCTGACTTCCTCTAGGCCAGTGGTCGGCAAACTCATTAGTCAGCAGAGCCAAATATCAACATTACAACAATTGAAATTTCTTTTGAGAGCCAAATTTTTTAAACTTAAACTCCTTCTAACACCATTTCTTCAAAATAGACTTGCCCAGACCATGGTTTTTGTGGAAGAGTCACACTCAAGGGGCCAAACAGCCGCAGTTTGCCGATCACGGTTCTAGGGCAGCCAGTTCCCAGCTTAATAAGAAGCACTTGAGGTGTTTGTCCAGATGCAAATCCCTGGGCCCTGTGACTGGGGGAGTTTGGAATCTGTTTCTAAAGGAGCTGGAACATTGATGGGTCCCCCTGGATACTCTGAGGTGCCCCAGAAGGTGCAGGCAGACAGCTGTTGTCTGTTGGCTCACACATTAACTCTTATGAACCCGCATCTCCAACCCCTGTAGCTGAACCAATGATGCTGACCCAGGTTCACCTATAGCCCTCATACCGGGAGCATTTCCGCTCCAGCGGCCCGGCCCAGCTCACTGGGCCGGGGCTTTACCCAGGTGGGCCGGGGGCCATGCCTCAACCAGTGGTAAAGCCTTTGCTTGCCTGGCCTTGTACCTGCCTGCTTCTCCCTTGGGCACCCTGTGGGGCAGGACAGAACCCAGGACCCTCCAGGAGGTGGCCAGCTCCCTGGCCCCAGCCAGCTGTGCCCACAGGTGCCAGTCCCCCTCATCAGGCCAGAGAGCATGGTGGACGGAGACCAGACGCTCATCCTGGGACTTATTTGAGTCATCATCTGCGTTTCCAGATTTCCCACGTCTGCCTGGACGGGGTATGTCTCAGCCCTGGGCGCCCAGTCACACAGCCCACCCTGGCTTCCCTCTGGCGCCTCAGGCCCAGACACAGAGCAATTGCACCCAACAGTTATCCCCACGGCAGATCCTGGGCATCCACACAGTTAATAGTCGCTCTTAACCACGGGAGTGAGAGCTAGGCTCAGACCTGGTCTGAGACATGTCATCCACGAGTGAGTGACAACATAAAGGAGATTGTCAACAAGAGGAACATGCAGGGGTGGGAGGAGATTGAAACCACAGGTAGATGGTCCTTTCCAGCCTGACAGAGTGCCCACCTGCCCCCAAGAGGCACCGAGGTGGGAGGCTCCCTGTCCATGTTCCTGGGTCAGTGAGCCCCTCTCCATCTGCGGGGCGGGGGGGGGGGGGGGATCCCGGCCGCTTCCCAATCTCTTACAGCACCTCAATGTGTCGTCCTTAGTAGGTAAACACGGGTATCCTACCTCATCTGGCCGTGAGGTGTGGAGCGCTGTGTGTGGGGCCCGAGGCCTGGCTGGCAGGAAGCCCACGGGGACCGGGAGCTGCCTGCTTCCACGGGGCATAGGTGGTCAGCACCATGCCCGGCCCATTGGAAGGGCTGAGGAATGGAAGCTACTGCTCTTGTCACCAGTTGCAACTCAAAGCCAGCTGCTCGGAGGTGACAGCTTTCAGACAACCAGGAGCACGTTACGCCCTCGCGGGAAGGGAAAAGCAGCACCTCAGCCCCACCCAGCCTGCCTCCCCCGCAGCTAGCGGCCCTGCTGCCTCCCCCGAAGCTAGTGGCTCTGTCCCTGCTTGCTGACCCGCCCCCTGCGCCTGCAGGAGGAGCTTGGGGCCAGTGCTGTCTGCCAGGGAAGCTCTGCTGGTCTGGTGCCAGCGGGAGGCAGCCTGTGACGGGCTCGGCTTCAGTCCTCTTCCACGCCCGCAGGTGTGAGTGAGGAAGAACCCAGCGCCCTCCCAGCCCAGGCCTGGCCTGCGACAGGCCTCAGCCTTCTTCCTGGAGGCCCCCACCCACTGAGCCAGCTGCTCCAGGCCCAGGTCCTCACCCTGCCCATTCTCCACGTCCCTCTGGAACTGCGCCCTGGGCACAGAGGGGAGAACCCTAGACTGTGATCACCTCTCCCCTCTTTCCTAGGAAATCCCATGGACCTGCCAGGAAATCCCCTGACCCCTTTCTGTCCCCACTTTGTGTCCCTGGTTCTATTCTCAGTCCTCTTCCCTGCAAGTACCTGCCTTTTTGGAGCTCCGCCTTCCCAGGAGCAGGGCTCCTGAGCCACTTACACCACCACCACCACCACCATCCCCACACACACACCCGGTCAGAGCTAATCCTTCAGCCAGACTCTCAGGTGATCATCACGGGAAAACGAATGCAGTCAGGTGGGAACGACCAATAGGAGCTGGTTTGCCTCTTTAACGAGTCCACGTGAACCCAGGCAGTAGATGGCTCTGGTGAGGAGCCCTGTTCCGCTCTCTGTCCAGGCCCGACCTGCTGGACTACTGCTCCCTGCGCCCCGAGCGCCCACCGCACAACCTCGACCTTGCTTTCCGTGTGGCTGAGCAGGGGCTGGGCGTTGCTCGGCTGCTGGACCCTGAGGACGTGGCGACTCTGCAGCCTGATGAGAGCTCCATCGTGACCTACGTCTCCCTCTGCTCCCACCACTTCTCCCGCCTGCACCAGGGCACACTGCCCCGAGGAGACTCGCTAAGGTTGGTGACAAAGGGAAGGCGGCATCGAGGAGAGGTGAGGGCGGGCCAGGGCTCCAGAGGCAGGCACCCCTGGGTCTGAAGCCTGCCTCTGCCACTTCCCAGGGGTGTGGCCTTAGCCACGTCACCTGGTTTGCCTGTGCTCCACCTGCAAATGGAGTGAAATGCCTGGGTGATGGGAGGCTGCTGTGAGGGCTCAGGGAGCGCGACAAAGAGCCCACAGGGAGCCTGCGCCCAGGGAAGCCCAGGGAGCCATGTCCCTCCTCCTCCCCTCCCCTCTCCTCCCCTCCCTTCTCCTCTGAGGCTGCTCAACCCCTAATGGGAGTTAAAGGCTCAGAGAGCCAGACTCTCCAAGGACGAGCACAGGAGCAGCTGCAGGAGGCCGCTGGGCTGAGGCCATGCCTGTGGGGGCTCTCTCACTCTCTGGGCACGGTGGCAGGGGCTGAGGCCTGGGACGGCTTTCTCAGGGTTGGCTTCTCAGTCTGGTGTGGGGGGGATGATTCAGGCCAAGGGCGCCAAGCTGCTTTAGGGGTGTGGGGCGAGGGGGCTCAGGGAAAGGAGCAAAGACTCAGAAAAAGGATAGCACCCCCAGAAGTGAGGCCCATTGGGGTAAAATAAAATGGCAGAAGGCAGGACAGGGGCCTGCCAGGTCTGAGAGTGCAACGCAGACTGAGTGACCTGCTTCTGAGGATGTGGGGACGAACCCATTTCAGTGCACCCACCTGGGCAACCCTGACGGCACCTGATGTCCAAAATGGGGGTGCCTCCCCTCCAGAGCCTGCCTCCCTGGGTCGTTCTGACCCTTCCCCTGCCTTCGCAGATCCTGCTCCAGCTCCAGCAGACAGAGGCGCTGCAGGCGCAGGACCAGCAGCTGGTGGCCGACCTGCTGTGTGGATTGCGGAGGAGCAGGTGCAGCTGGAGACACGGGCTTTCCCAGGCTCCCTGCCCCCCCCCCCCTGCGCCAGCTACTCGTGGCCTTTGCCTCCTTCCGCACCCAGGAGAAGCCTCCACGGCTGCAGCAGTGAGGGGCCGCCGAGGCCCTGCTCTTCCGGCTGCTGACAGCACTCTGAGCCCAGAACCGAAGGCCCTTACTGCCTCGTGTGGAGCTGTCCCAGCTGTCCCAGAGACTCCTGCGGCTAGGCTGCCTAGAAACAGCAGCCCGGCGTTTCCAGCACCAGGCAGTCCCCTGGGAAAGCTTCCTGACAGACACAGACCGGGTGCCGGACCAGGCTGCAGCCCCGTGCCAGCTTGGCCTAAGTGGCTGCTCAAGGCTGTGCACGCTGGAGGCCGGCATCCTGCCCCGGGAAGGGCGCTTCCAGGCACTGGCTGAGACCGCAGACCTCCTCCAGCAGGAGCAGTACCACCGCTGGGCAGATGTGGCCTGCAGGTGAGCCCAGGCGCATAAGCCATCCTCAGAACAGGCGAAGGCCTTCCTACTACGCCTCTGTCCTTACACATCCATTCCCAGCCACAGAGGAGTGATTTATGGATTCAGGGTTCCCTTTAAAAAGATTTAGCTCCCTCTGGTGCCTAAAATTCACTTATAATTCATCCCTGTTGGGAAAGCACTGTCCTCTCTAGGTAGCTTCATGCTAATTCGTTCACTAAACAAGCACTTATTGAGTGTCTGCTCCTTCAAGCACTGTTCTAGGTGCTGTAGTTTTAGCAGAGAAAAGGACACACAGAATGTCCCTCCCATCAGGGAGCTAATAGCACTAAGGCAAACAGGCAAACAAGAAAAATGTGTAGCCAAAACCGGGTTGGCTCAGTGGATAGAGCATCAGCCTGCGAACCGAAAGGTCCCGGGTTCAATTCCGGTCAAGGACATGTACCTTGGTTTCAGGCACATCACCAGTAGGGGGCGTGCAGGAGGTAGCTGATCGAAGTCTCTCTCTCATCGATGTTTCTAACTCTCTATCCCTCTCCCTTCCTCTCTGTAAAAAATCAATAAAATATATTTAAAAAGAAAAGAGCTGAGACTGGTTTGGCTCAGTGGATAGAGGGTCGGCCTGCGGACTGAAGGGTCCCAGGTTCGATTTTGGTTGGGGGCATGTACCTTGCTTGCAGGCACATCTCCACAGTGGGGTGTGCAGGAGGCAGCTGATCGATGTCTCTCTCTCTCATCGATGTTTCTGACTTTCTGTCTCTCTCCCTTCATCTCTGTAAAAAATCAATAAAATATATTTAAAATAAAAAAGAAAAAGGAAAGAAAAAAGTGTAGTATGTGAGATGGTGATAAAAATAATGACAAAGCAGGAGAGGAAATGTGAGGTGCCAAAGGTGGGGGGAATTAGATGGGGTGTCCAGAGGAGGTTCACTTTTGAGCAAAGACCAGAGAGAAGTGAGGGGCAGCCATACGAGGGGCAGACCCCTAGACAGAAAAAAAATGGTGCCATGTCCAAGGTGGGCACATGCCTAGTATGTTTGCAAAACAGCATGGAGGCCCATGTTGGCCAAAGTGAACAAGTGGGAGTTGAGGTCAGGGACACACCGGGGTGATGGATGGAGGAAGGAGGGGGCAGAGATCGTGCTGGGCTCTGTAGAGCACAGTGAGGACTTGGTGTTTCCTCTGAGAAAGAGGGGAGATCCTGGGAGGGCTTGAGCAGAGCTGGGACACACTCTTTTGTTTACAGTGATCACGCTGGATGCTGGGCAGGCAGAAAGGGCAAGGGCAGAGCAGAGAGAGCAGTCAGGAACCACTGAAACAATCCCGTCCAAGACGCAGTGGAGGCAGTGAGCTGTGGTGGAGTTCCGGATGTATTTTCAATCCAAGAGGACTTGGAGACAGATCAGTTGTGGGGCGTGAGAAAGTAGGTCTCCAAGTTTTAGCCCGGCATCTGGAAGGATGGAGTTGCTATCACCTGAGATAGAAACTGGAAGGTAGGCTTGGGGGTGGGGAGGAATGAAGGCCTGGCCCTCCCCGGCCCTCCTGCTTTCTCTGCCTGTCTCTAAGACCAGCCGGATGCTCTCAGTCCTCAGCCATGGAGCTCAGGCTCTTGCAGGGCAGCCCAGGCCCCAAGCAGCTGTGCACTCAAGGCCGCTTCCCTGCCCCAGCCCAGTGGAGGCCACCCTTGTTCTCCTGTCCTTCAGGCAGTCGGCGCTGGGAGCGGCTCCTGCAGCGTCTCCAGGGGCAGAGGAAGTGGCTGTCGGGCATACAGGCTGTGCCGAGCCTGCTGCAGGGGGTGGAGACGGCCTCCAACCAGCTCAAGGAGCTGCAGGTGGGCCCTGGATCAGCTGACCCCTGGGGAACACAGCAGGTGTGCCACTCTGGTATTCATGGGGACCCACCCCTCTGAGACTGCAATGGCCACTCATTCCTCCCCAGGAGCTGGCCAGGTCCACAGCGTGTGGGCACCAGCTGGCAGAGGCAGTGGGACTGCTGCAGAGGCATGACCTGCTGGAGGCCCAGGTCTCTGTCCATGGAGCCCGTGTGAGCCATCTGACCCCCAGACCACAGGGCTGAACTCCATTCGGGCACAGGTGCTGCAGGTACTGCAGGTCCAAGCCCAGGAGCTGACTCCGCTCCACCAAAGCCTGGTGTCTCTTGTCAGAGCCCGGTGAGAGCTCACCCCACCTCCTCCACCTCCTGCAGAGCTTCCCTACACCCCACACCTCTGCCCCAGGTGAACGCATTGCTGGCCTGGCTACTTCCTCTGTACTGACCCTCACCCCCAAGGCCTCTGTCTCCCCTTTGAGTCCTCCAGAGAAAACAAAACTCCTGTCTCCCTAAGGGCCAGTGTCTGGGCCTAGTGGGGAACCCCCTCCTCACTACACCCCCGGCGCCTCAGCAAAACTTGCCATCCCTTGGGCGGACCTTGCTGGAGCAGACCCTGCAGAGGGCAGAGTTCCTGCACAACGGTGAGGAGGAGGAAGCATGGTGGATGGAGTGCAGACGGCTGCCGGACGATGTGGCCCTGGGCCAGGATCTTGGACAGACCACCACCTCTCTGCAGAAGCACAAGGTGCCTGCTACCTCGCATCCTGCTTGTCTCACCTCCCTGCCACCTTCCCTCACCCTCACCCTCACCCAACATCCTGTTCTACTCGCACCAGGTCCTGGAAGCAGACTCTGCCACCGCCAGGCTGTGTGCACTGAGCTGGGCGCCTGCTGGCCCCTAACATGGCCAGATCCCCAGGAGCAGGCTGAGCCGGTGCAGGCCGCGTGGCAGTAGCTCCGGGCCCTGAAGGCACAGCAGGGCGCTCAGTGGCAGGCAGCCCTGCTCATCCAGCAGGCAGCTAGCAGGGTGGAGGCCTGCAGGTGTCCAGGTGGGGTGCCCAGGCTTGACCAGTGCCCTTTTCTCCTCTGCAGGACTTCACTGATGCCGCAGATGGGCTGCTTTGGGAGGGAAGGTCTGAACTGGAGACCACGTCCTGTGGGCCAGACCAGGCCGGCTCCCAGACCCTGCTGCTGGGCCACCTGTGGCTGGAAGGAGCCGTGCGCCTCTCTGGGGCTGAGCCGCAGCAGCTGGCCCGGCAGGCAGATGAGGAGGCTGCAGCCGGCATCACTCACAGGGCGCTCTCCCTGCCGGCCCGGCGTGGGGTCAGTGGAGTCCTGTCTGCCCACACCTGTGGGGATCACCCTGCTACGGTTGGCTCTGCTCACTTTACCCCGCAGGGTGCAGGCAAAGGTCAGGGTCCGCCGGGAATGCCCCTTTACCTTCATGCCCTTCGTCCGCAAGCCCTGTCCTGCTCTCTCCTGCCTTGGCCCTTTAAGGCTTGGCGGCCTGACCACTGCACTGTTGGAGACATGTGGAAGCTGACCTTGCACCCGAAGGGACTGATAAGATTCAGTCCCCGCCCACAGACTGTCCCCTGACTTGTTTGGATGGCAATTTCCAATTGTCAGCAGCATGAGAGGGACCTTCCAGAAGTCTGTAACTATTTATTGAGATTTGCTGTACAGAGAATTTGGCTTCTGGCATTATCTCCCTCAGAGATTGAGAGGAACTGAGAGTGCATTCCTCCTGACTGGCCTCCCGGCCAGTGTTGGTGTATGAAGGTATGGCACAGTTAACAAAGCTGCTGCAGTCTGTCGATGGCTTGCAGCCCTCCCGACCCACTTTCATGTCTTTCTTAACTCCCACCTCCCTCCTCAGTCCAGTTCACCTGTCGGGCTGGAACTGACCCACGCCAGTCGCTTTCTGAAAATCCTCCCTCGGTTCTGTGAGCCCCAGTTTTTAAAATACGCATGCAGATTGGCCCAGTCCCATCAGGGTTTGCAGTCCTCTTTCAAAAAGCTGCATGAGCAGCTCCTGCCAGCGCTCAGCCCCTGCCCCTGTGGATGGCCCCTCCCCCTGCCCTAATTTGGGAGGGGACTCAGGGTGCCAGACCTCCTTGCTGCCCAGC
>PVJN01022143.1:0-33788 GCA_004026805.1 Lasiurus borealis | reverse complement strand
TCTTGATGCAATGCATGCATTTCCTTGGAGCCTGTGAAACGATGCACACTGTGCCCTGATTGGTGTTGCTCAGTGGTTACAGTGTCTGCCTGGGTACCCAAGGCTCCCAGGTACCATTCTGGTCAAGGGTGGTACACACCTTGATGTTTCTATCCCAGGCCCCAGCGTGTGCAGAAGGCAACCAATCAATGTGTCTCTCTCACGTGGTTATCTCTCTCTCCTCTCTCTCCTTCTCCCTCCCTCCACCCTTCCCCCCCACTTCCCACTCTTTCTGGAAAAAAATCAATGGAAAACATATCCTCAGGTGAGGATTCCAAAAAGGTGTCCTTCCTCTTGGGCTCTCTCTGTTTAAGTGGAAATTGCCAAAAGCTCCTTGCCCTTCCTGCGGCCCATTAGCTCAGCGCTCGGTCAGGCTCCAGCGCACCTTCAACCGGGTCCTAATTGCTCGGCCAGCCAAGCCACCTCGCTCCCTTCCTGGGAAGCAAATGAGACATCATCCGGCGCAGTGAAGCGTCCAGCCAGACCGGGAGGGAGAGGCGGGCTTGTTATGCGTGAAACATTAAACACTCCACCCGGGCGAGCTGGGCCGCAGAGGCTACTTCCATGGGGAGGAGTTCCTTCTCATCACCTGATGCAGAGCCCTCGGGGCTCCGGGCCCCCGGGCAGGCGGGGCCTCCTCCATGCTGGCAGGGACCGCTGGCTGGCTGGCTGGCTTCTCCGAGCATTGGGATCGGCTCCGTGTGGCTCAGTGGTGATTTAAGACAGAAGTCTGAGACACTTTGTATGTTTCCCCCTGAACCGCTGCAGAAAACGCCTTGTTCTTACCGGGAGAGACAGCGGGAGAGTCGTTAATAACTCGCCCTGTGACTGCGGCCGCCGGGGCGGGCCTGGAATTGTCCTCGTCCCCTGTCTGTGATCTCCTCTTCCTGAGGGACTGCCTGCGGAAGGCTGTCTTGTCTCTGCGCCAGTCCTGGGAGACAGGCGTCTCCTGGTGGGAGGGAGTCCTGGGAGCCAACCCCCAAGCCTTGCTCCTGCCTTAGGTCTGTCCTGTCACCTGCTGTCCAAAAGGAGCAAAATCCGTCCCCCTGGGATGTCTGTCATGAGTACCTGATCACATGTCCAAATCTGCCCAATGGCAGTAGTGAGTTTGGCCCCAGACAGCAGCCTGGGGTGGTTGGGCAGGGAGTCGCTCTTGTGTGTTTCTTGGAGACGAAGCCAGCGGACTTGCAGGCTTGGTGCTGGCAGTTCCTGAGAACCGCCGCACTGAGGCACTGCGACTTGGTGGCTCGGATGGGAATTTATTCTTTCCCGGTTCTAGAGGCTAGAAGTCCCCAGTCCAGGCGTTGCCCGACAATGTTCCCTCTGACGTCTCTGAGCCCTGGTCCTTCCTGGCCTCTCCCAGCTGCTGGTGGCCCCTCACTGTGGTTGCATCCCTGCATCACAGGCCTTCCGCCCTCTGAGTCTGTTTCTGTCTCCTCTTCTTACAAGGACCCCGCCCTCCCGTAGTATAGCTCATCCTCGCATGATGGTGTCTGCAAGAACTCTACTTCCAAAGGAGGTCCCATTCCCAGGTCCTGGGAGCAGGAATCGAACAGAGTAGGAATCGAAACCCACAGGTTGAGAGCCACTAGCAGGGTCACCTAAGACCATCGGAAAACACAGATATTTACATTACAATTCATTGACCATAGCAAAATTACAGTTATGAAGTAACAACGAAAATAATTATGTGGTTGAGGGGTCACCACAACATGAGGAACTGTATTAAAGGGTCATGGCATTAGAAAGATTGAGAACCACTTCTATAAGGGGACCTAATGTTTGCCTGTAGAATTTATTTATTTATTTTTTTGCCAAACCCTTTATGTGCTTAGTCCTATCACGGTCTTGGCCAGATACTTCCTGTGCAATGAAAGAAGAGGAAGGGCCAAGTTTTGTTCTCTTAAAGGACCACTCCCCACGACATGAGATCTGACCCCAACCTCCTTTGGAACCAACCCTGCCTTCCCTGTGCACCCCCAAACTCCTGAGAGCAGGCACCACTGTGCTTTCCATCTCTGCATGCCTGGTGCCTGGCACCTAGAAGTCCCCTGACAGATATTGAATGAATGAGTGAGTGGATGGATGGATGGATGAATGAATGAATGAATGAATGAATGAGGGAGTGAATTACTACCAGCCTTTTATAAGGTTTGAGCAGCCCTTTGTAAACTCCATCCATCCACACTTTCAAAAGCTCCAGGATAGTCCAGAGAGGCTTCAGATGGAAGGATTTCTGGTTGCGCTCTCTGCTAAAGAGCTTTGGGAAGGGAGAAAAAATTAAAAAGCCAAAAAAAAAAGTAGAGCGTTTCATTTATGTGATCAAAAGTGCCTCCCAAATGAAATCAGCAGGGGATTTTTAAATTAAGCGGTTTTTAATAAACTCGCCTGCTCTGGGGTCATGCCTACAAAGAGAAGTGGAAGCTTCAAAGCGGAAGGAAGTCGCAATCATGAGGGTCGTTCTCCTAAACATGTGTGGGGTGAGAACCGTGCGGCCCCCGGGCCTCCTGGACAGCAGCCCGCTCCGTGCCCACCTAAGGTTGCTCCAGGTCAGACCGGCCAAGCCACAGGAGACACAAAGGACTAATAAACCGTTCTTCATTTGCATGGATCAGCCCTTGCAGAGCGCAGGGAGAACTGAGAGAAAATGCAGGCAGGGCCAGGGAGGACCCAGAACGAAGGGAGAGGCAGTATCTGACCAGAGTCCTGGAGGACAGAGGGCTCATGCACGCTGATACAGCCAACACTGTAACTCTGCTTAACCACCGTCTCCTAAACACGCCTAACTTCATTAACCCTGCTTCCCACAACGCCTCTCAGCATCCATGCCGGCTAACACACGTGAGGAACGCCGAGGTGAGGAATGAAAGGTTTAATCGGAAACCTGCCCTGAACTGGTTGGAAGGAGGCTCATAGCTCATGCCCACTGGACAAGCTTTTTATGGAATCAAGCCTCAGTTTCTCCTTCTGAATTGAGGAAGTGCATGGTGTGAATGGACCAAGCCCATTCTAGCCAAGCTGCTTGGGAAGGAAGGAAGAAAAAAAAGGAGGGAGGGGGGGGGGAAGGAAAGGAGGGAAGGGGAGAGGAAGGAAGGAGAAGTGGCAGAATCTCCCCTGAAACAGGCTTTTATAATGGAAGCTTCCAGTGTTCCCTTGGCTGGAAGTTTTACGGGGTCCTTCTTGCTGGCGTGAGGCAGTAGGACACGTGCTGAGAAATGAGTTGCTGGGCTCAGGGGCAGAGAGAAGAGGCGCTTTGCCTGCAGGAGGGAATGTTGGCAAAGTTACTATGAAACAGTGGCTGACTTAAGTCTTTTGGTTCCTGCTGATCTCCAGGGCTCACCTTTACCAGCTGAGGCCCCACCTTATGGGTGCAGCTTCAGCCTCACACAGGACTGCCTGGCTCTTCCTGGCCTTACATGCTTGTTCTCCCCGCCAGGTTTTAATAAGGCCATCTGGTTATGGCCTGTGGTCTTCTGAAGTCCTTAAAACCTTTACTTTCTGTTCCTCTGGGAACTACCAGACTTGCTTGGGCTCTAAGCTGCTGATTCAACTAGGTTTTGCCATCAATATTAATAAAAGAGAAACATGCAAATTGACCATCACTCTGCTACACCCACCAGCCAGTCAGGAATGAGTATGCAAATTAACCCAACAAAGATGGCAGCAGCCACAGAGCTGGAACAAGCAGGAGGCTTGGGTTGCCCCCAGTGATGGAGGAAGCCAGCTTCCTGCCCACCCTGGCCAGCCCTGGCCTCTGCTCAAGGAGGCACTGAAAAAATAAATAAATAAAAAGAGGGGCTGGGAGCTTGGGTCATAAGGGGGTGTGGCCAGCCTGCAAATAGCCATTAGCCATTTACCCTGGCTGGCCAGGCACCCCAGTGGGCACTCCCACCCTGAAGGGGGTGTGACCAGCCTAAAAATAGCCCTCAGCCCGTCACCCAGGCTGGCCACACCCCCATGGACCAATCCCTGTAAACAGGTAGTCAAACATCTCTCAAAGGGTCCAAGATTGGCTGAGACCGGTTTTGCTCAGTGGATAGAGCATCGGCTTGCGGACTGAGGGGTCCCGGATTCAATTCCGGTTGGGGGCATGTACCTTGCTTCAGGGCACATCTCCACAGTGGGTCTTGCAGGAGGCGGCTGATCAATGTCTCTCTCTCATCGATGTTTCTGACTTTCTATCTCTCTCCCTTCCTCTCTGTAAAAAATCAATAAAATATATTAAAAAAAAAAAGGGTCCCAGATTGGAGAAGGTGCAGGCTGGGCTGAAGGACTCCCCGCTCCGCCCGTGCATGAATTTCGTGCACCAGTCTTCTACTATTTAATAATGAGCTTGTACATTGACACACACATACACCAGGAGGCAACACACATGGTTGAAAGAGCACAGGTCAAAGAGTGAGACCACTTTGGCCACTCATGAGCCATGCGTGAGCCTTTGTTTCTTCACCCATAAAAGGGGGATCATTCCACCTGCCTTGCAGGTGTGTGGTAAGACTCGGAGGCCATTTGAATAAAGCACCTTATCGCTAGTGCACAGCCATTGCCTGACAAATGGTGGGTATCGTCAGCGTTGTCATCAGTCCTGGTCCTTTCTCCCTTCTATAGCTGCCTTGGTAAGAATCAATATTTGGCTCATCCATAAAGCATGACTTCTCGCTCCTGGCTGTGTAGACACCCCTCTTTCCCTGCCATCCTGGCCCCCACGCTCTCCCTACATATTCAGGGAAGAAGAAACGTGGCCCTCTGATCCACAGACAAAGCGCCCTACCCCCGGACCAGCTGTTCGCCAGAGAAGCCTCTGAATTTTAATTCATTTATTCATTTATTTATTTAGTGTCGGTCTGCCTCGTTCCCACCGCAACAGCTGAAGGTGAGCCCTCCCGGCTGCAGGCACCCCAGCCAGCTCTGCCGGAAGGAAGCCGCTGTCACATTTCAGGTGGCGCCTCCGGTGCAGAGCGCTGGCCTCCGGGGCGAAGGGCACGCTCCATGCTCCCGGGCCCCGCTGGCCGGTAGGGAAATGGATGGATCACGCTAGAGCAAATGGCAGGCAAAGGGCAAAGTCAAGCTTTTGGGCACCATCGTCACCCTGGCAGCGGGCAGGAGCGGCATCAGAGTCTGCCTCGGGGGCAGGCGCTCCAAAGCCAAATCGGTGTTGTTTCAGCTTGAAAGGGTCCGGTTTCAGAAGACGCGACTTTTATCACTCGGAGCAGCGTGCGCTTAAAACACGTGCTCCCACGTGGCAGGCACGCACGTCATTTGTGTTCATTCTCCAGGGAGTTGTGCGAGAGGAGCGAGGGATAATTAGGCACCTTAATGAGGAAATGGAGAGTTTCGGTGACTGTTCTTTAGAAGCTTTTATGTACCACTTCATATCTTCAAAGCCCTTGAGGACCATAATTAGGGTACCTGCTCGGCGGCCGCACGGGAGGGAGGCCGGTAGACAGAGTTGTGCTTCTCTGGACATGTTACGTTGCGTTCTCCTACAATCTGGGGGCAACCTCTGAACCTTTGATGAAACAGGCAGGTTCTGGAATGAGCCCGTATCCATGTGATTATATTTAACAGCCTACCCAGATGCCTCAGCTGCTCAGGGACATGATTTATGCAGATAAGTTTCCTTGTGGTGGATTTCTTTTCCCTTGACTATTTTTTTTTCTTCTTGTGGGTGATACCCCTTAGCGGCCACGTGCAGTAACCGCGAGGGATGTCACAATCACACCGGTTGTGACACCCTTCCCTGACGATGGACAGAACACGGAGCAGGACGGTGGGCCTGGCCCCATGTCCAGCTGTTTAAGTGTCCAGAGCTTTCCACACACAGGGTTTTTAAGGTTTTTGAAAAGATGGGTGGCCCGATGGGTATGACTCAGTGGTTGAACATCGACCCATGAACCAGAAGGATACAGTTCGATTCCCGGTCGGGTCACATGCCTGGGTTGCGGGCTCGATCTCTAGTGTGGGGGGTGCAGGAGGCAGCCGATTCCCTTTCATCATTGATGTTTCTCACTCTCTTTCCCTCTCCCTTCCTCTCTGAGATAGATAGATAGATCGATAGATAGATAGATATAAAACGTTGAGTGAATTCATAATGTAAATCAATCGCAAGGTATGCACATTGACTGTCAATATTTCTCAATTTTGCAGTGTTGAGGACTGTTCTTTCCAAACCAGTCACTTTTATTTTTTTTTTTTAGTATCATGGAGTTTTTACTTCAAAGCAGAACATAGAAGACCATGGCATAGACCAGCTGTTCTGAACTTACAGTGTCCTCATCCTCCTAATCAAGTTAACGTTATATATGATTGCCCCCTATTACAGATGAGGCACTAGGGCCCAGGACTTTATTCAAGAGACAGGCCGGTATGTACCGACACTAGGACTCACCCCGAGGCCTTCACGTCCACGTGCACTGAGGTTCTCGTGTTCCCGACTGCGCCCCGTGCTGTGGTGGCTGCAAACACCTATTTCCAGATTCCACGCCACCACCACTTCCGCCAGGATCTTTATTGTCTTAAGTAACCTGTGGTTAATTATAAGTTCACAGGCAAAGACTGATCTTCACCCGTGCTAGACAACCCCATGCAGCCTCTTTTTTTTGGACGGAGAAGGAGAACTGAGTTAGTACCTCGTGAGGTCTGCTGTTCGAATGTGGTGGACAATGTCTGCTACCTGTTGGCCATTCACAGCCCCGGAAGGACAGGTCTGTCTGGCTTGACCTTCACGTAGGTCATCCTCTGCATACTGCACGCTTCGGTGGAGACAGCGTTTATCTCAGGAGCCTGTCCCTGATGCCTCCTCCACACTCGGCCGTTCTTCCTGTACCGGACCCTGTGGTTCCGACCACATCTCGAATCCGTCTCTGTGTTTGGCATTTTCTGGGTTACTCATCTCTTTCTCTAGCAGGGCTTACTCCCCGAGAACAGGTAAGAAGATGAAAAACCCAAAAAGGAAAATCAAAAAGAGGCTGCAGCCCTAACCGGTTTGGCTCAGTGGATAGAGCGTCGGCCTGTGGACTCAAGGGTCCCAGCTTCGATTCCGGTCAAGGGCATGTACCTTGGTTGTGGGCACATCTCCATCAGGGGGTGTGCAGGTGGCAGCCGATTGATATTTCTCTCTCATCGATGTTTCTAACTATCCCTCTCTCCTCCCCTCTGTAAAAAAATCAATGAAATATATATTTTTTTAGAAGAGGCTACATGAAGTTGTCTAGCATGGCTGAAAACATGTGCCTTTGCCCATGAATTTACAGTTAGCCACAGCTTATGTGTACAATTAAAGATCCTCCGTCTGATGCTGACGCGGTGGCGTGAATTCTGCTTTACACACTGTGAAGTTGCCAGTTAACAGTGACTAGAACCCCAGGGGAAGCTCAAAACCTACCTCTACGAGGAATCATAGAAGAAAGAACTGAGTGAGGACATGTGACTAATGGCCACATAGAGTCCCCAGTGGTTTGTTCCCATGTGGCCCAGTGGTGGGTCCTGGGAGCCCTGATTCCCAGGAGCTTGTGTTGGCCAAGTACCCATTTGGCATCGGCCTTCAGCTGGAAGCAGTCTTTCAGAGCATCAACAGCCAAAGAAATGCATCCCATAGACCCCACGGGCAGGGGGCGCACAGCCTTCATGAGTCCCCACGTTCCTGGATGAAGGCCCTTCTGGAGAAGGGGCAGCGAGAAGCACTGGCCAAGCGCTGGCCAGCACTCGCCACTGGAAAGGTCACCCCCTCGTTAGCACCGCAGCTCCCACATCTGCCCAAAGGCCATAATGATGGCTAGTTGGCCTCCTCCCTCGGGATGCTGTAAGTCGAAGAGATGAGGAAGCCCGGAGTGACTTGCATGAGCTTTGCGGCCTGCTTGTTCGTGAATTGTGGTGTTCGCTTGGATTCTGATTCTCGGATGGACCTGGGAACGGGCGGTGGTCTGTTTACTAAGCGTCCTGGGATGACGATACGGGAACCAAGCTCAGCGTTAGCTTGTCAACATTGCGAGAGAGGTGGTTGAGGGGCAGCATGCCATAGTACCAGTTTTTCTGGAAGGATGTCTGATGAAAGGGATGGGGAGGGGGTGCGTAAATAGTGGCAAGACTCCCATGAGCCTGGCAGGCAGTCTAAGATCTGAGGCTTGCCCTTTAGAGCACCTGAGGCCTTAGCCCGTGAAGTGACCCGTTAAAGCAGAGTTTTAGGATGACTTTTCTAGAACAAATTCAGCCATGGTCCTTCCCTTCTTCACAATCCTATACTGACTCCCAGGTACCCTTGGCAGGACTTCGCTGCTCATGTGGCACACGTGGGTGACGAGGTGCCAACAGAGGGATCCCCTCAGCCAGGGGACACCTGGATGGGACTAGAGGCTGCCGGTACCCCTGGGTCAGCCCTTTCGGCCACACGCAGCTTCCTCCCTATCCCCCAGCGAGTTGTAAGAATATCATTCTCTGTTGAGGAAATGATACGCACATGGTTGGAAAACCCCTCTGTTGCATAGAGACAAGGACCTTGCCCATTAACTGCCTGCTCGCTTGCTCAGTCTCACACCAGGGCATTGGCCCTAAAACACTCTGCAGCATCACACACTGTGGGTCTGGGGTAGCCTGGTGTCCCCAGGCTGCCATATTCCCCACCTTGTCTGCCTGACTCAACGCCAGCCCAGCTCGGCCTGGGCCCCCTCCCCGGCGTTTCCTTCATAAGCAGCACGCATTCTCCTTGTTCACGGTCGTCGCACGGAATCAGAGCAATTGGCTTGTCTTCCACAAAAGGGCCGGGCAGAGACTGAAGGGCACACACCCAGAAAATACATGCTCAGTGAATAATTTTGCGTGGAACCCAGGAGATTAGAAAAAGTATGGAAGAAACCCAAGCCCCAGTCGGCTTCCATGGGTGTGCACAGAATAGGTGCTCAGTAAATCGCTGTGGGATGAATGAGTCAAAGAAGAGCTGAGACAGCCTTTTTCAAGGTAGCATCCCTGAGACTCAGGATGTCTTGGAAGCAGGAGAGAGGGAGATGGAGCCAGTCCAGATATTTGAAGACAAGTAGCACCATCAGCACAGCCATCCTCACACGGCTTTCGAGACGGTCCCCCAGCTAAGCGTTCAGACGTGTTCCCAGAAAAGCGTGAATCGGGATGAGGATGTTTATGGCAACACGGTGTGTAACTGCAGAAACACAGGAAATGGCCCAGCGATCTTCGGTAGGGGGATGCATCCATACACTTGGTATATTTAGACAGTGAATAAAGAGTACAAGGTATACACTCGCTAGTTGAGCTTTTAACATCGCTAAATCTTGAGACGACAGCATTGGGCGAATAGAAAGTATTCGCTACAAAACACTCTCAAAACGCCATATGGTGTTAATTAATATATGCATAGGGAATAAAATATTTAAAAAAACATGCTTGGCAGTGAAACCGGCCCTCTCCGGATGCGGCTTACCCTGTGGGAAGGGAGTGCTCGAAGGAGATGAGGAGCTCTCTATTATTAACCGCCAATGCGGCGACATGTTCGCATTTACGGAACCGGGGTCAGGGCTGTGTATTGTATTCGTTTCTGTACTTCTCTGACGGTTGGCAGTAGTCCGTGCTTTTCAAAATGAAATGAAAACCGCCCGGAAGGAAAGGGGAGGATGATCCGAACGTCTGTATTTAGCCGCCTGTTCCAGACACCCCCCTCTTCTCAATGAGCCTGGCACACACGGCGGAATCACATCTGCCACTTAGGACTCGCCAAGCCTTCACGCCATTTAAAAGCATCACTTCTCAGCTCAGGCCGCAGGGACTGATGGGTCTGCAACGTGCGTGGAAATTTTCACCGTTGTGGATAGCTTCTGCCCCACGTTTTCTTCTGTATGTTGGAGCATCTCTCCAACCTCATTAGAATTCGTTTCTGCAAATAAGATTTCGTGAAATTCTCTTTCACGGGTTTGACTGGAATCTGTTTTCCTGAATCCATCACTATATCCTCTTGGTTTGTAACTTTGCAAATGTTTATTCCTTTTCTCTCCAAGAGAAGCCCTCAAATGCCACACTGTGCCAGATTTTACTCTTTTACAGTGGTACCTCGAGATACGAGTTTAATTCGTTCCATAACCTTGAGGCGTGGGAAACTATGAGACACTCGAGTTGCGGTAAACTGGTGGGTCGTGTGCAGCCGGTCGATCTGCGTGATTACTCGTATCTCAACTATTGCTCATATTTCAAAGCCAAAATCGCTCACTCGACGGCTAGTATCTCAAAAATCTCGTATGTTAGGGCACTCGTATCTCGAGGTACCACTGTACTGAGATTGCTTTTGTGTGGGGGGAATGATCTTAGTGGTGTGCTAGAGCTAGCTCACACCGGCTCAGTAGGACCAATTGGGCACGCTCCTTCCCCACTGGTGTTCAATGACATCACATTGGTAGCTTGAAATCAGCCATGATGGTAGTATTTACACCATGGGAATGGGCAAAAGCTACAAATCAGGTTTGGGTGTTTTTTTTTTCAATCTGGAAGGCTGGTCATTAAACATTTATGAGCTTACCACTAGGGGTCGGGTGAATGTTTTCTGAGTTGTGCAGAGTGAATAACAGTTTTCTACTTTTACACATGTACCATTAGAAACCAATAAGGTAAAAAAAAGGAAAAAGCTTTTGGCTTGAGTCCCAGGGCCCCAACGCGGCATTGCTGGGGCTCTGGTCTGTGTGGTGGACATGAAGAAGCGACGGTTTGGAGTCAGGCGGACCCACCAGCCTTGTAACTGCCAATTGTTCAAGTGCCTGTCTCAGCCCTCCGTTTCCCCACCGATCGAATAAGGATGGCAGGATCTAGCTTGTGGCGATTTTGTGAGTGTTAAGTGGAATAATATCCTAAGAAAAAAGCCTAACAGAGCACAAAGGAGAGAAGCAATAGGTGTCACTTGCACTCCTGACTTGTAAGAGCAGGCTTCTGCGTATATTCCGTTCTTTCTGTGACTAGGTGTGTATGTCTGTGTGTGTGTGTGTGTGTGTAATTTATTTTTAAATTTTGACTCTGGCCAAATTACCTTTTACTAAATGGTGGGTGTACTTTTTCTCCAAATGCGTGCCCCCCTGGAATAAATAAAAAGGCTCAGTGTTGACACTGAGATAGATGTTGACATCTATATGTGATACGGAGAAAAGATCCTTTCTCAGGTGCCTGGTATTTTCTCCCCTGATTCTTCTCCTGAGGAGGACTGACTGACGTGGGAGCCCCTGGGTGCTACAATTCCATCCACCAAATTAACCCCAGTGCCTCCTGGGAAACTCCCTCGGCCCCGAGCGCCGTGCTGCATTCTCGCTGCAGGCTCTCGCTGACCTGGTGGTAGACGTTGTAGATCCATCAGTCTCTGAGCCACTCAGCTGGGCCAAAATGTATCTTCTTTTTAGACTTTTAAAGTCCATTCCTTTTTTTTGTCTGAGTAATACATTTAGTTGTTTTAACATTTTAAAACATACAGAAAGGTATAGAATGGCAGTTGTCCTGGCTATCCTATCACCCATTTACCCTGGTCACTCGCCACAAAAATTAACAATAGCAACCATAAAAAACAGGAAGTGGGGGGAGGGGGGAGGAAGCCACCTCCAATGATCAGTTTCTTCTGGAACCAAAGGCTTTGCGAGCTCATCTTAAAGACCCAGCACCGGCACACCCTCCACTGCCGTTCGCACATGTGGGGGGTCTCAGCTGGCTTAATAAGACCAATGAAACTGGGAACGCTGAAGCGAGATCAGGAGACCTGTCACTAACCAGGAAGCAAAAGGCTAAGGCTTACCCAGAATCAAGTCACAGAGGGGCTGCTCTTTGTCTGTAAAGACAAATGGCGTGTATTGTCCAAGCGCCATCCATCAGCCGAAGCCAGGTGGGTTATCACAGCTCCGGGGGGAACTACAGCAGAAAACCTAATATTTATAGGAAGAAGGATCTGACATCTCCCGTGAAGAGCGGGGCTGCTTTAAAATGATTGCGGCGAACTCCGCCTGGCACCAACAGGCCATTTCGCCGTATGTAGAAGCATGTCGTTCAGCAGCGTTGAGTGCATTCACATTGCTGTGCGACTCTCAGCCCCACCCGCCTCCAGGAAGGGCTAGGCCTTTGCGGTCTCTGTGTGCGCCACCCCCTCAGGCCTGTTTTCATGTTCTCCCTTCCATGACATTGTCTCAGGCCTCACTGAGCCACGGGCGGAGCCTGGGATCGAACCCCGGTTTTTCCGCGCCAACACCGGTGGGCGGGTGCTCCCGGCTCCGTCTCGCTGCTGTTCCGCTCACCCTCCATCCTGTGCTGTCGCCCAGGGGTGATCCTGCTGCTGCTGGACAAGCTGCGGAAGATGAAATGGGAGCAGATGTGGAGGCTGACGGCCGAGCGGGAGCTGATGGGCATGCTCTCCACGTCCTTGGCGGACCAGGTGAGTGGCCGGTGGGGAAGGGATGGTCCTTCCTGCGGACCCTGGCGCTGATTCCCAAATAGACTAGGCAGTAGATGGGCCTGCGTTCCTCTTCTGCCGACAGGGTGGCTGTGTGTCCTTGGATGGATCTGTCTGATCCGGCCAGATCTGTCTTATACAGCTCAGCCCGCGGGCTGGTTTCCTTTGTCCGTGCGTTTGTGCAGGCCGCAGACCTGTCCACGCGGGGTTTGCCGGGCGCTGTGCTCAGATACGGAATTCCAGAGAGGAAAGGACGCCAGCCTTGGCCTCGGAGAGCTCGACATTTATTAAAGCGGACTCATAAGTAGATGATAATTTGCTGTGTGACGGGGAGGTCGCTGCGTGGAGAGCGCCCGGCCCGCCCCCTGACAGTCCAGCGAGCGCACGGCATGTTCTGGACAAGGTCCCGTCTGCCTTCCTGGCAGCGGAGTCTGGCTTGCAGCGCGAAGCCGTTTTGCCTGGATCCTGTGCTCCGTCCCTATCCCCAAGGGAAAGGCATTGAAAGAAAAGGGACAGACAGGCTGCTTGGCTGGAGAAATCGGCTTTTAAGCCAGGCCGTCTGAAAAAGTGCTGCCTCTTCCCTGAACTATTAACATCTGATCATCAAATCCCCAATTCCTCACTTTCTCTAAGAGATGCGGGGACCCGGGCCTTGCATCCGGGTTCTGCCTGGCTCTCACGTTCAGATTTCACGTTTCCCGCGGTGCAAAGGGCCGTCTTGAGCTATGAAGACAGTTTCTCCGGCTTCCTGCATTTTATCCTTCCCCTTCATCCACAAAGCGAGCTCGCTCTGCGGTTTGTTCCGTGTTCAATTGTCTGAGCTGTTGAATGCTCGCAAAGTTTTCTAATGTGGAGGAAAGGAGCAAGTCTGTAAGGTTACTTCAGACTTTTTTTTAATATATTTTATTGGCTTTTTTACAGAGAAGAAGGGAGAAGGATAGAGTTAGAAACATCAATGAGAGAGAGACATCCATCAGCTGCCTCCTGCACGCCCCCTACTGAGGATGTGCCCGCAACCAAGGTACATGCCCTGGACCAGAATCGAACCTGGGACCCTTCAGTCCACAGGCCAATGCTCTATCCACTGAGCCAAACCGGTTTCAGCAACCTTTTTTTTTTTTTTTTTTTTTTTGCATGATTATTATGCAGTATTTCCCCACCAGCCAGAAACCAATTTCCTTTTCAAACATGAGATCCTGTATAACGAATGAGCTAAACATACCCAGGTAGCTGTTTTACACCCGAGGGGAAATCTGTGCTCCACCATCGGATCGTAAGCCCAGTCACAATACCTTGCGTGCGTCCCCCAGAGCTGGCGATCGGATGTCCGTGACCAGCGGGGATGGTCCCTTCGGCCATCTCCGGCTGCGGGGACCCGCCGCTCACCCCCCAGCCTCTCCTGTCGGCAGCTAGTTACTAAGTGTGGCCTGGCCAGGGAGCTTGGAGAAGAGCCGAGGGAGGTGAAGCTCCTTTAGAAGAAGCCTGGGTTGGAAGCGGAAGGGGGGGGGGTACCCAGAAGCCACAGCCCCTGGGGAAGCTCAGGCACATCCATCACCGAGTCTGCCAGGAGCCGGGCAGCTCTCATTTGTCTCAGCCCCCGAATGAGCAGCGTAACTTGGCATCCTGCAGTGTCCTCCCCCGGGGGGGGCTGGGGCTGGATCACATGGGCCCCTCGACGGGGTGGGAAGAGGGGCAGAAAAGTGACTTCATGTATTATAGGCTGGCTCCATGGCAGAAATGATCCCTGTCTGCCCCCCCAATCCCCATCACCCCCATGTGCTTGCCATCTGGCGCGCTCTGAGGCCAGCAGGACCCGGGAGCTGGGCATGCCCCATCTCTGGCCAGGCATGACTCCGTGGATCCCAGAGAGAGAAGGCGGTGTGAGCCAGCCCGTTGGGAGCGCCCCCGGGGGCTGTGGTACCCGGAGAGCCAGCAGCATCCGAGGGACCCACCTGACCGCGTCCCTGTGTCTCCGGCTTTTGCCCACAGGACATTTTCAACGCCGTCATCAAACAGAACCCCTTCCTGGTGTATCAGCTCCCCTGCTTCTGGAACGTGCAGCTGTCGGACCACACCCGCTCCGAGCAGTGCTACCGGGACGTGTCTGATCTGAAGGTAGACTCGGGACAAGTGGGCGGGGGTTTGGGGGAGCAGGGAGGAAGGTGCCCTGTGGTGCCAGAGAGAAGCTGGGGGGGGGGGGGAGAGCATCCCCCAGAGGGGATGGGGTGAATGGCTGTGAGCTTTGTGTGCCTGTGGTGAGAGAGATAAGGCAGAAAGAAGGCTTTTCTCCTTTGTTGCTGTTTTTTTTCTTTTTTTCTTTTTTTCTTTCTCTCCTTGTTTGGGCTTTCTGCAAAGCAGAAGGCCTCCTGGCATCAGAACCAGCGTGTGTGGTTATTCTTGCCACCTGCTGCCGGTCGTTTTGGTTCATGTGGGCTCCCGAAATCCAGTCCTGTCATTCAAACAAAACACTCAGCGAGGGCCTGCTCTGTGCCAGGTGCTGGAGATGTGGGTACAAATAACATGCCTCCTGCTCTCGCGTCCTGCGCGGCTTCGAGGAGAAGTGAAACATGTAAGGAAATAATCGTAAAAGAATATGACAGTCGAAACCAGTTTGGCTCAGTGGATAGAGCATCGGCCTGTGGACTGAGGGGTCCCGGGTTCGATTCCGGTCGGGGGCATGTATCTTGGTTGCGGGCACATCCCCAGTGGGGGGTTTGCAGGAGGCAGCTGGCCGATGCTTCTCTCTCATCGATGTTTCTAACTCTCTATCCCTCTTCCTTCCTCTCTGTGAAAAATCAATAAAATATATTTTAAAAAAAAAGAATATGACAGGTGCTATGATAGGTGTGTGGATGGGGGACTGGACGCAAACATAAATGTCTCATTCTACCCCCGGGAGAAAGGATGGTGGCAGCAAAGCCTCCCTCGTGGCTCTCGGGGTACCACACCCCGCAGGAGGGTCTGACAGTGGAAAGATGGCAGAGACAGGCTGAATCTGTTATCTTCCACCATAGATAATGCTGTGTAACAAAGCATCGGAATAGTGGCTGAAAGCAGCAGCTGTTTCTTTAGTCGTTGAGTGTACAGGTTGGCTGTATGGTTGGCTGACTGTCCCAACTGAAGCCAGTGCGAATGGTCAGTTTCAGATGGGACAGCTCGTGGCTGTCCTTCCGTGTCCCCCGCAGCCCATCAGGGGGGCCTGTCTGCTCTGTTCTGATGGCAAAGCAGAGGTGGAAGAGGAAGCCGGTGTGCACACCGGGAAACCTGGAGTCCTTGTGGCTAGTACTCTGTTGGCCAAAGTAGCCAACAGGACTGTGGCCAGAGGTGAGAGGTGTGTCAGAATTCCCTGCCTACAGTCGGAGGAGTAAAGAGCTGATCTCAGCTAGTAAGTGGTAGATCGAGGATTTGAACCCACACCTGTCTGATACCAACTGTGCTTTTTGCTTCTCTGGCTATATTAGAGGTAATAGATACATGCATCCGTCTGGAGTTTATGTACAGTGGTACCTCGAGATACGAGTGCCCTAACATACGAGATTTTTGAGATACGAGCCGTCGAGCGAGCGATTTTTGCTTTGAAATACGAGCAACATTTGAGATACGAGTAATCGCATGGATTGGCCGGCTGCACACGACCCACCAGTTTACCACGACTCAAGTGTCTCATAGTTTCCCACGCCTCAAGGTTAGGGAACGAATTAAACTCGTATCTCAAGGTACCACTGTATTTACAATGTATATCCATCGCCCACGTGACTCTAGAGTCATGATAATTGCAAGTTTAAAAAAAAAAAGCAAAAGGAGCCCAAACCTTGCATTTCTGGTTGGTGAATCTTTTCTCATCGGCGCCTAGTCCACATCCACAGGTGTACGTGATACCTTATTTATGATTAGAATGCTCGCAGAATTTTGTACTTTTCTATTACATAGCATTCCTGTTACCTTCGTTGTCTCCAAACTTTTACAAATATGAACTGTGCTGTGATGAACAGCTTCAAGTTCACATCTTCCAAAGAATGAAATCACAGGGTTATAAAGAACGACTTTTTTAAAAATACACTTGAAATTTATTGCAAAATTTATTGCAGAATGTACCTGCATCATTTATGTTCTCCATCAGCATTTATGCCATTCCTTCAGTATGTCTTATACTTGTTCGTCACAAAGAAAATAGGTGACATACACAGGAATATGTCCAAGAATGTATGAACTAGATGTTCAGAGGGGAGGAAAATAAAACCAACCCTGTAAAGAACAACTACACATCAGTCAATAAAGTATGACATAAGCAGAGGCCAGGGTGAATGATAAACCAAGATAATAAGCAAAAGTAGCTAGATATGGCACTTGCTACTAAGGGCACCTGCCCATCTGTGGTGTCTGTGAGCCTGTTATAAAGTAGGTGACTATCCCTGGCAGGGAAATCAGTTGGTTAGAGTGTCATCCTGTGTACCAAAAGGACTTGAGTTTGATTCCCAGTCAGGGCACCTACATGCCTGGGTTGTGGGTTCAATGGTCAGGCCATGTAGGGGAGGCAACCAATAGATGTTTCTCTCTCAATCAATGTTTCTCTCTCTCTCTCTCTCTCTCTCTCTCTCTCTCTCTCTCTCTCTCTCTCTCTCTTTCTTCTTCTAATGAAATTGCAGTACCCTAAAGAAAAGTGATTTTGGAAAGAGCGAGAGAGAAAAGACAGATACTATGCAAAGAAATTGCGTGTGTATGATAAGCATTCTTAGCAGCAGTGGAAGTCAGAAAAGAGTAGAAATAGTCTCTTCAATGGGCTGAGGAACAATAACAACAAATGGAATACCTAGCAAAAAAACTCTTCAAACATATGATATTCAGATGAGCAAAACCAAAAGGAATTTACCACAAACATATGTATACAAAGAAGTTTCTAAAGGCTGTACTTTAGGAATAAGAAATATTCCAGATTCGAGAAGAAATGTTGAATAAACAAATTAGAAATGTTGTGGGAACTCCAATCAACAATTTGTAAATAACAGTAAATCTATATAATAAAAGCCTAAGTGACCCTTATAGCCAAACAACCAGAACAACTGGTCACTAAGTTGCACACTGACCACCAGGGGGCAGACACTTTACGCAGGAGCTGCCCCCTGGTGGTCAGTGCTCTCCCACAGGGGTAGTGCCACTCAGCCAGAAGCCCGGCTTATGGCTGGCGAGTGTAGTGGCGATGGTGGGAGCCTCACCCACCTCACAGCAGCTCTAAGGAGCAGTGAGCTGAGTGGTAAGGAATAGCGAGCAGGTGGGTGGTAAAGAACAAGGGGTCCCGAGCTGCAAGAAGGATGTTGCAGGTAGACATCCCCCGAGGGGTACCAGACTGCAAGAGAGTGCAGGCCCGGCTGAGGGACACCCCTTCCCTCCAGTGCACAAATTTTGTACACCGGGCTTCTAGTTGTAATAATAATGTGTAATCTGTAGGTTTGAAAAAGTTATACCCAAAATATCAAACAATGATATCATGTAATCAAGAGAAAAGTATTATTATTATTATTAAAGTATTCTGAGATTATAGTTTTGTAGTGGAGGGCAAGATATTAACTTTAGCCCCTAAGCTGGATATACATGCTACTATTTTAAAGTTAAGCTCTAAGAGAACCTTTAAAAAGAAACCTAACTTATAAATTCATGGTTGGTGGGAGAGTGAAAGGCATAAGAAAAATGTAAACAACCAAAATAGCTCAGTCATTTTTTTAAATATAAGAAAAAAAAATGTAGAAAAAGTGGGGGGAAATATAAAGGAGGAAATATTTGAACTTAGAAATAAGTTCAAATTTATCAAGTAAATAAATTAATTTGGGAAATGAAAAGATAAATCAATTGAGTAGGAAACAATGTTCAACATATGATATTTATAGTAGACATACCTAACACAAAGCAAACTGGAAAGGCTGACAGTAGAATTATGGAGAAAGATTATCAGGTAAATATTATCCACAAGAAAACTGGGGTAACTGTCTATATTAGACAAAGCATTGTTAGGAATACACATAGTCACAACTTAAAGATGAAAAGCTCACCAAGAAGATACAAGAATTTTAAATGTGTATAGACTTCACCCTCTAGCACATACATATATATGTCTATGTCTATATCTATATCTATATTTATATAGAAAGAGAGAGAGCGCTCAATAGAACTCCAGGAAAAAATTGACAATTCTACTATCAGAGTAGAATATTTTAACTTTTTTTTTTTAAATATTGAAAGACCAGGAGGAAACATTGGCAGCAGAATAGAAAGACGTGTCCCAAGCCTTGTCCCTGAGCAGACAGAACAGCTGAGGATTGCACTGGGAGTGTTTGTTGGTGAGTTAAGGGACAGGTATACTCCAGAAGAAGGTAGGGGACTGCTGGACGGGGCTCCTCTGACCGGACAGCCCCCAATGCTGCTGAGTTTTTCTCACGGAGCCACCAAATCAGACACAAAAACAATGCCATCTTGAAGGGGAGAATGGAAGTTATTGGAAGCCTGAAAATCTACAACTGCGACACCCACCGAACAGCTGCGAGCCCCAGAACACCAGTCCCCAATTGGCGCAAACATTCGGATTTAGAGGAGATCTACATTCCACACAGAAAGGTCAGATATCGCCTGGGATAAGGAGAGAGAGAACTACATAACCGGACACCCAGAGAAGAGAGACCAGGGGGAGACAAAGAAACAGCCCGAACATGAAAGAAGAGCAGGCATCACCAGAAAAGGAAGTAAATAAAATGGAGTCAAGCAACTTGCCAGAGAAAGAATTCAGAGAAATGGTCATAAGGTGGCTGAAAAGAATGGAAGACAAATTCAACAATATGAGTAAGAACCAAGAGGAAATTAAGAAGAACCAAGAAGAAATGAAAAATGACATCGCTGCTATAAAGAACTCAATAGAAAGCATCAAAGGTAGACTAGAAGAAGCAGAGGTCTACATCAGTGAGCTAAAAGACAAGGTAGGAAAAAATGCCCAAGTACAGCAGCTTCTAGAAAAAAAAATTTAAAAAGCAGGAGGAGAGTCTAAGGGAAATTTGGAACAACACAAAAACAAAACAACATCCACATAATACGGGTTCCAGAAGGAGAGGAAACTGAGCAAGAAATAGAAAACTGAAGAAATAATAACAGAAAACTTCCCTGATATAGGGAAGGAAACCCCCACACAAATCCAAGAAGCCCAGAGTCCCAAGCAAAATGAACCCCAAAAGACTGACACCAAGGCACATTATAATTAAATTGATAAACACCAAGGACAAAGTAAGAATCTTAAAAGCTGCCAGAGAGAGACAGAAAGTTACCTACAAAGGAACCCCCATCAGACTAGCAACTGATTTTTCAACAGAAACTCATCAGGCCAGAGGGAATGGAATGAAATATACAGAGTCATGCAAAGGAAGGGTCTGAATCCAAGAATACTGTACCCAGCAAGGGTACCAATCAAAATAGAAGGTGAAATCAGGAGCGTCACAGACAAAAAAGGACTAAGGGAATTTATTACCACCAAACCAGCAATGCAAGAAATGCTAACGGGTCTGCTAAAAAATAAAAAGAAAGAAAGAAAGGAAAGAAATAAGCAAAGAAGGAACACAGGGGTAAAGAATAAAAATGGTGACAAATAAGCACCTATCAATAATAACTTTAAATGTAAATGAATTAAATGCTCCAATCAAAAAACACAGTCTAACAGATTAGATAAGGAAACATGACCCATATATCTGTTGTCTACAAGAAACCCATCTCAGAAAAAAGACACACACAGACTGAGGGCGAAGGGATGGAAAGCGGTTTTTCAGGTGAATGGAAATAAATAAAAAGCTGGGGTAGCAATACTTATATCTGACAAATTAAATCTCAAAGTGAAGGACATAAAAAGAGATAAGGAAGGCCACTGCATAATACTAAAGGGAGCAATTCAACAAGAAGCAATAACTCTGGTAAACATATACGCACCCAATACAGGAGCACTCAAATACATAAAAAAAACTCCTGGAGGATATCAAGAGAGAGATTGACAGCAATATAATCATAGTAGGAAACTTTAATACCCCACTATCACCTTTGGACAAATCCTCTAAACAAAAAACCAGCAAAGAAACATCAATCTTAAATGACTCACTAGACCAGATGGAATTAATTGACATCTTCACAACATTTCACCCCAGAGCCACAGAACATACATTCTTCTCAAGTGCACATGGGTCATTTTCAAAGATAGATCATATGTTGGGTCATAGGTAAAGTCTCTTCAAATTCAAGAAGATAGAAATCATATTAAGCATCTTTTCAGATCACAGTGGCATAAAACTGGAAATCAACTACAATAAAAACAATCTAAAGAAATCAAACACATGGAGACTAAAATATTGAAAGATCAAACAGACAAACATCTGATTAAACATCATGGAAGATCTGAATTATAAATCTTGGTTTATTCAGTAAATAAAGAACCTTATCCCTAACAGAATATTCATCCTTCTCAAGCTCACATTTATTAAAAATAAACTATACACTACACCATAAAGCAAATTGCAGTGCATTTCAGAGAATCATCTTATTCATATATATACTTCTCTGAATACAGTATAATTAAATTAGAAGGCAGTAACAATATTTTTTATTCGTTTGATTACAATTGAAAACAACGCTTCCAAATTGCTCATGATTCTCACCAAATCCAAATGGAAACTGAAAACTACTTAGAACTGAATGAAAAGAAAATATGTCAAAATTAGTGGAATGAAATAAACATGTAAGAAAATGTGTAGCTTTAAATGTTTATATTCAAAAGAAAAGGCTGAAAATGAAGAAGCCAACGTTATCTAATAAAGAACGTCAGGATAAATTTTAAAAAAAATAAAATAAAATAAAAGACAGGGCATAAAGAAGACAGGAGAAAATGATGAACAAATTATTCAACAAAGTCAAAATTTGGTTCTTGGAAAGGGACCGGTAAAGTAAAGCTATGGCAGGACTCGTGGAGAAACAGCGAGAGAACTTGGCAAGAAACGAACAGGGAGGCAGACACGTGGAGTTACGTGTCTCTTCTCAAGTGTTTTTGAGGCAGCCGTTCTCCCAAATTCCAGGTGTACGTCGGAGGTGAAGCAAACACAAGCCTCCCATTTGCGGAGTCTCTGAGCCACTAGATAAAGCAGAATTGGAGGCGATAAGAGACTACCAGGAACAACCTGATGTCAAATTGAAAACTTACGTGAAATGAACAAATTTCTAGAAATGTATACTTTACAAAAACGGACTTAAGGAAAAAATATGAGGTCGATTATCTTCTAGCTATTAAACCTTCTGACAAAGAAAGCACATCCTGAGATGGCAAGTAGAGACAAGCTCTCCCAATTTTTTTTTTAATCAAAAGATTTTTATCAATTTTAAGTGAACTACAGAGAGTAAGAAAAGAGGCGCACTTTCTAACCCATTCAGTGAAACCGGGATATTCTTGATACCAAACTTAGACAAGGTGGGCCTATTTCATGCATGACTGTAGATGCAAATATCTTAGGCAAAGTATTAGCAGACCTTTCCCGCCATGTGTAAAATAGGTAATACATCATGGCCAAGCGAATGTATTTCAGGAAAGAGGAGGGTGATCAAACATTGAAAAACTCATCTGTCATTCACACTGTTTGTAGATTAAAGGAGAAACCGGTATAATGATCTAATAAAAGCACCAAATAATGATCTAAATAAAATTAAATATTCATTCATGACCCCCAAAAATTTGCATAAGTAGTATCTATTAAAAACATAGAGCAAAATTTTGCTGAGCGTTTGCTTAGGGATATGCTAATCTATAATAATAAAAGCATAAAATGTTAATTAGACCAGACAGCTGAACTGGACGTCTTTCCAGACAAAGCCGCAGCAGTGGGGGCCAAGGTAGAGGCAGTTAGGGTGATCAGGCAGGCAGGCAAGCAGTTAGGGGCATTAGGCAGGCAGGCAGAATGGTTAAGGGCAGGCAGAGGGGTTAGGGGCGATCAGACAAGCAGGCAGAGGGGTTATGAGTAATCAGGCAGGCAGACAGGCCAGCGATTAGGAGCCAGTGGTCCCGGATTGCAAGTTTAGGCCCGATCCCACAGGGATGCAGTTGGACATCCCCCAAGGGGTCTCGGGTTGTGAAAGGGTGCAGGCTGGGCTGAGGGCCCTCTCCCCCGCCTGCATAAATTTTATGCACCGAGTCTCTAGTTAATTAATAAAAAGGAATAGGGACCCCCAGGATACCACCACACATTTATGAAACTTTGACCTTTGAAGAGGAGGCATCACTGGCCATTGGAGAAAGGATGTATTTTTCCATAAATGATGCTGAGACACCTGATTACCGACATGGAAAAAAATGAAAATGGATCCCTATGTCACAGGCACCTATTTGATTCCGATAGGTTAGAGCAGTGATCGGCAAACTCATTAGTCAACAGAGCAGCAAACCACAGGGTTAGAGTCTTAAAAGTGACAGACCAAATTAAACTCTTAATTTTAAACCATTAGGAATCTAGCCTATGACCTCAGAACAGGGAAGAATGTATTCAACAAGATACCCACAGCGTATGTCATAAAAAAAGGATCAATATGTTCAACCACATTGAAATTAATCATTTTTATCTAAGTGGCATCTAAAAGAAAAAACGATGTTTTCAAAACTTAACTGGCAAGATAACTAGTAAACAAAATACAGGGTGGTGCAAAACTAGGTTTTTCCGTTGTCCATGTGGAAAATAATGCAATAAATAATAATATAAGAGGAAACTCTGTTTCATATACAGTGGTACCTCGAGATACGAGTGCCTTAACGTACGAGATTTTTGAGATATGAGCCGTCGAGCAAGCGATTTTTGCTTTGAAATATGAGCAACATTTGAGATAGGAGTAATCGCTCAGATCTGCCGGCTACACACCACCCACCGGTTTACCGCCCCTCAAGGTTATGGAGCGAATTAAACTCGTATCTCGAGGTACCACTGTACTCACAACTGTAACTCTGCTTTTTCCCTACCCAGCACACAAAGAACTTTGAACAACTAATAAGAAAGCAATGTGTAAGGGGTATGTAAACAGTCATTTCACTGCATTGCAAAGAAAGTGCCCCATAAACAGTTTGAAAGATGAGCAACCTCTTTGTTAATCAAAGAGGTGAAAATTAAGACCAAAAGTCATTTCCCATCCACCCCCTCAGTGCTCTCGAGTCTCACTGGATCAGCAGGAACTCTCGATCCTGTTGACAGGAGTGTAATGGATACAATCAAATCGGGAAAACACTGCAGCTCTATATTAAGAAAATAAAGTAGTACATATTCATTCATCTAGCACTTGGATGAAATTGATCAAAAATTGAGAAATGGGCCTGGCCAGTGTGGTTCAGTGGTTTGATTTCCAGTCAGGGCGCATGCCTGGGTTGTGGGCTCAATCCCTAGTAGGTGGCATGCAAGAGGCATCCAATCAGTGATTTTCATCATGGTAGGGCCTCCATGCATTACTGGGGCCCACAGCTGAATGAGCCATGGTCCCTGCCCCTAGGAAGGCCATGCTCTAGGGCAGTGGTCGGCAAACTGTGGCTTCCAAGCCGTGGTTTGCCGCTCTGTTGACTAATGAGTTTGCCGGCCACTGACCTAGACTCTCGATTCCAATCATTCCAGGGTGTTGTTGTTCCTTGTGATTAAGCCCCTCTCCCAGTGGTCGGCAAACTCATCAGTCACCAGAGCTGCAAACCGCGAGCCACAGTTTGCCGATCACTGGTCTGGGGAGAAGTAACCAGGTGAGTAAATAGAAAATTCCAGCACCGTAAGAGGTCCAAGCTGAATCTTGATGTCCGAACTCTGCCCCTTCCTTGTCCTCTGTCCTCCTCTCACTCTCAGCCCCCAAACACGCATGCTCCCCTCTCCCCAGGCCTGTGGGGACCGGGGAGAATGGGAAGGATGGAAACCCACACACAAGCTGGGAGTAGTGAGCTGGGCGCCGGCAGACAAGCAGCCGGGGCCTTCGTGACTTCGGAAACATCTGCCCAGATGCACGACGCGCCTCTCTGGGGTTGGCAGGAAGCGCATCTCAGGGGACACGAGCTGTGACCCGGCCTCAGAGGATAAAATGGGGTGCTGGGCAGATTGGGTGGGAGTCCTGTTCCCAGCATGCCCTCACTTCATCGTGACAGAAGTCTCAGAGGGTGACGTTTATCTGGTCTCCTCTGTCCGTCTGAAAATGAAGGATCACACACATGAAGTCCCTTCTCGCCCCGAGCCACTCAGCTCAATAGGACAGGGCTGAGGTTCACACTCACATCCGCCTGACTCTGAGTGCAGACCTCTAGGCTCACTGCATCTCTCATAGCCCGACACTAACTGCTTCCCTTTATCCTGCCCTTTTAAAAAATAGATGTATTTTGCCGAGACTGGTTTGGCTCAGTGGATAGAGCGTCGGCCTGCGGACTGAAAGGTCCCAGGTTCGATTCCAGTCGGGGGCATGTACCTTGCTTGCGGGCACAACTCCAGTAGGGGGCGTGCAGGAGGCGGCTGATCGATGTCTCTCTCTCATCGATGTTTCTGACTTTCTATTCCTCTCCCTTCCTCTCTGTAAAAAATCAGTAAAATATATTTTAAAATAAATATATATATATATTGATGTCAGAAAGGAAGAGAGAAAGAGAGAATCATCGATCAGCTGCTTCCTGCATGCCCCACACTGGGGATTGAGCCTGCAACCTGGGCCTGTGCCTGACCAGCAATCGAACTGTGACCTCCTGGTTCATGGGTCGATGCTCAACCATCGGAGCCGGGCTCCTGCCTGAATGTACTTTCCCACGGGAAACATTTCACAGGAGATACTCAGTCCGTAGCATTAGTCCAAGGGAGCCCTCTGCGGGTTACCTGAGTCTTTGGAGGGCACACCAGAGCAGAGACCCTGAAAACAGCCCTGTCGCCTGGAGAGAGCATTTGAATGTTATAGGACAGGCTCCGAGGCTGGAGTTTTGACTGCCGGCCACTCAGGAATGGGGACTGAGCACACTTAAAAGAAAACCCCTCAGGGGAAGAGAAAAAGCACGGGAAGACATGCCGTCCACGTGGGGAAGTAGCGCGTGTTCCTGGGGGCACCTGCAGCATTTGCCGAAGCGGAGCGGCAGGTAAATCACGTTTGCACACATTTTATAACCCTCGGAGAGGGGTCAGGCTTCGCATCTCCCAAGGAAGGTGGGCGGCCGCCATACAACACGTTCCAGCCCAGCAGACGCCGGTGAAAAATGAGGCAGGGGAACGAGAGAAAGAGTGATAAAGATGATGAATGGGAAGGCTGATGCGGGAGGATTAGGATGGAACGAGGAAGGAAAAGGATGTCCTGTGAAGAAAAGATCTGAAATCTAGAGTTACGACCTCCCAGCCAGCCCTCTCTGTCCTGCAGGCCAGAGCCGGTTTAATTGCATTGCACAGCCCCCGTCCAAGAGCCGTCGGTGGGAAATCTAGGAGACCCGGATTAAATATCAGGCAGCTGGCCTGGACACAGAGCCTGGCTTTTGGCGCTGTGGTTCTGTGGCTCGTGCTGCAAAATCGCTCATTCTCCCAGCAAGCACCGCGGGGTACCTCCTACTCACTGTGGCTGGGCTGTGGAGCTGGTGTTGGGGTCCTTACCCTCTCTGACCAAGTGTCCTCATCAGAGAAACCGGAGAAGTAATCCCCACCTTAGATGTAAAGATTAAAAGGGTGATAACGTGTTCAACCGGCATGGTTGAGCATGGACTTATGAACCAGGAGGTCACAGTTCGATTCCTGGTCAGGCATATACCCAGGTTGCAGGCCCAATCAATCCCCAGTGTGGGGCATGTAGGAGACAGCTGATCAGTGATTCTCTCTCTCCATTGATGTTTCTCTCTCTCCCTCCCTCCTCCCTCCCTCCCTCTCACTTCCTTTCTGACATCAATAAAAATACATATATTTTTAAAGGGGCAGGATAAAGTGAAGCGGTTAGTATCAGGCTATGAGATATGTAGTGAACCTAGCATCCTTTTTTTTTTTAATAGGTTGAAAAAAAATTTTTTAAATACGTATTTTATTGATTTTTTACAGAGAGGAAGGGAGAGGGACAGAGAGCTAGAAACATTGATGAGAGAGAGACATCAATCAGCTGCCTCCTGCACGCCCCACATTGGAGATGTGCCCACAACCAAAGTATATGCCCTTGACCGGAATCGAACCTGGGACCTTTCAATCTGCAGGCCGACGCTCTATCCACTGAGCCAAACCGGTTTCGGTGAGCCTAGCATTCTTACTAATTATTCCCATTCTCTCAGGACAGTTAGCAGTTGGCTGGTGAGCAAAAAACGTGTAGTCAGGGTGTTTCTTCTTCATTCATGTCACTGCTCCCATTTCAGAGGCAGGAAGTGAGGACCCATCCCACTGCCCCCCTTCCATGGGCAGGAAAGAAGTAGGGGCGTGAACAGGAAAGGGACTTCCTGGAGGTTATGCATTGGTTGGTTGCCTACCATCATGTACCCCAATACTGTGCTGGAGAATGACCTGCTCAGCCGAGGGGATTTGGGGTCATTGCAGTTGTAGTATTTTGGCCTTCCTCAACACTCATCCACTCTTCGCTCATTTGGGAATTGTCAGGGCTTAACTCCTCTGGGGGTTTCTGATGGAGGGGTCCCCTCGCTGGCTTTGTTCATGTGGCTGACCAAGGTCAGATGCCGTGATTTTTGGAAACATCAGCAAGACCCCCAGGAGGAGCGTGATGGCTCTGGAGCCTTTACCCTACAGTTGCAGCTTGGGGTCTGTGTATATCCAAATCGTGTTCTAACAGAACTGCTCATGGGGTTGGTTTAAAACAGAGGTGGCCAAAACCGGTTTGGCTCAGTGGATAGAGCATCGGCCTGCAGACTGAAAGGTCCCAGGTTCGATTCCAGTCAAGGGCATGTACCTTGGTTGCAGGCACATCTCCAGTGTGGGGCGTGCAGGAGGCAGTTGATCGATGTCTCTATCTCATCGATGTTTCTAACTCTCTATCCCTCTCCCTTCCTCTCTGTAAAAAATCAATAACATATATATATATATTAAAACAGAGGCGAACTGGGGAGGGGGTGGAGCAGGGAGTCCTGTGTACTCTACTATCTTATTTATACCAAATACCATATTAGGAAGCCTGCAGTATGCACACCTGATGGACTTTGTGGACCCCCAGCATTTCCCACACGTATTCTGTGTCAACACACAGCACAGGGGACCCTGGAGGACAGGCCCTTCCAAAGCCGAAACCACTGTACGAAGCAGTCCCTGCACGGCCTGGGCTCTGATCAGAAGAGGAGGACTGGGGAGAAGGAGGCACCAATGACGCAACGTTTGGTGGCTCAGACCTCAAACCCCTGCCCTCTCTGAGTCTGTAGAAATGAGGGCTTTCATTGCTATCACATCCTTTTCCACCACAGAATCCCAGAGCGACAGAAACCCTGCTATGCATTTATTTTCTAAAAGCTCTACCGAGATCCCAGGTTCTTTCTAAAAGTGGTTACTATCCCATCTGCCACTTGTACATGGAAAGAGCAGATAAAAGGTGTGTATTTTTTCCCCAAAAAGCGTGAGACGCATACCACTGAGAACCATTTTTTTCTAAAGGCATTCTTGAATAAATCGTCTTCCCCAAGCCATCTACCCGAAGTCCTTGGCCATGAATGAATGAGAGGAGCTCTGTGCTACAGAGGTTCAAGGTCATTCCTCGTGTCCTTGGGGGGTATTGTAAACATTCTGTGATGCTTCCAGGCTTATCTTTATGAAATAAACCAAACCAGTGACATCTAAGGATACGTGTGCACACTTGCTGGCTTCAAGTGCTCCGAGGCAGTCCAGTAAAGGAATTCAATCCGGGTGCTCGCTCAGCAACCTTACCCGGCATCCTTCCGTTACACCAATTAAAGCAACGGTACCTTCGCCGATGACATGGACGCACTTCCCATAAAACGTAACCATCATCCACACAGGAATTAACTGTTGGGGCTGTCACTTCCCCAGAACACCCCTCCTTTAGTGCTCCCGGAAACATCACTTGTTGCATATTTCATTATCCAAACAGAACCTTGTAAACAGGAGAAGCTGACACATGTCAAGGTCTCGGGCACTTCCATTGAACTCGGCGGTACTTTGTTCTAATACCAAGCAGTGTCCTCAGGTCTCGCGCATTTTTTCCTCCCAGACTCTCCCCGTAATATTTGCTGACCAAGAACTTTACTTTGTTTCGTTATCGTAGTATCTCTTGTGATTCTCCAGCCATATTTTTTTTTGCCAAGGCAGGCAAAACAAGCGTTTCCTTTATTGTGTTTTATTATCTTTTTATGTGTAAAATCTCCAAAGAGGCTGCTAACCTCTCCTCGTGGGGTTTAGTGAACCGTCAAGTTCGGGATTATCACACGACCTGAAACATCACCCAGAGGATGGGAGGCTTGGCTTCCGACTCCGGCTGCTCTGGATTTCACTGGCTTGCTAACCGCTCGTTCTTCTCGGCATCACATTAAGTGCTGTGTGAAGGCACAGCACACACACGCGGGCGAGGCTCTTCCTGGACGAGGGAGGTCGTAAATCCGTATTTGAAGTAGTCGTGAGAGCCTACATTTTTGTGCAGGCTTCTTGTAAGATCTAATTAGGTGGGCATCTCTGGGCTTGGCGAAGGAGCGAGGGAGAGCTCATGGGAGCAGAACTAGCTCAGCGGTTTGCTCGCTCGTTACGTGAGCTGGTCTTACTGGTACTCGCAATCTGCCGTCGCTTCGTGAGGCCGTTTCTGTCGATGCATGCTTGCATTTGGAAGAACGTCGACTTACAGAAAAAGTTGTAAACGTGATACTGAGAGTCCCGTGTCCCCCTCATTTAATTTTAGTTTCCTCTAATGTTAATATCGCACATAACAGCGCTGAACACGTACTAACAAGCAAAATAAAATAGAAATAGACTCATAGACACAGGGAACAGGCTGACAGCTATCAGAGGGGAGTGGGGGTGAGGGGCTGCGTGAAAAAGGTGAAGAGATTGACCACAAACTGCAAGGCTATTGCTGCTACATCCCCTTCCCCATGAGGGACGGTCTCCATGATTTAGGCAGCTTCACACAGGCCACCCAGTGGGTCACAGCTGGGCCTGCCGCTTCGGCCTGTCTGCACATCCCTCTCTACCACACATAGTCATCCTGAAGATGACAAGGAAAGGGACTTGTGAGACGGGTCCTTCTCTTTAAATACTCAGCCAGGGGAGAACAGAGGGTGCTGAAACTCCTTCGAGAGAAAAGGACAGGCTGTCTGGCCCTCAGACAAAGAGAGGGGGAATCTGTGTCTCCTCCCTGCAGCCCCCATCCCAGGGCTGCGATGCCTGATTTGCTGTAGACATTGTGAGGACTATGGAGAAAGGCATCATCATGATTTTCGCTCTTGAACCAAAGGGCAGCTAGAGGATACTAAGGGCCTGCCAGGCAGAGTGGCACGCGGGATGTATGGTAAGCCATGCTCCCTGCCCTCCCAGTGGCTCACATTCCAGTGACACCAGGTGCGAGCCTGTAAATAAATCATTACAACAGCGTGCAACAAGCTCTCAAATAAGGTTACGTGCAAGTGTCCGGGGCACTGAGGAAGGACCCAGCAGTGCCCTTGGGATGCTGACAGTGAGAATCTGATTACCTGATTCGTAGAGGCTGAAAAGGAAATAGAAGGTTTGCATTTCTCAGTCTGGAACTCTGGAGTAGGCAGCTGTAGACATTGGTTAGTCAGCAGGGTGTAGACCTCTCTCCCTCATAGTCACATGATGGCTGCCATGATTCCAGCCATCACATCTCTGGTTATCACAGAAAGGTGAATGGGGTGGGAGGAGGATGGCACCTAATTCATTATTAAGAAATCCAATATGTATCTTGTATCTTCCCCGTGTATCTTTTTGGGCATTCTTAGGTTGTCACATTGCCACCATAGCTGCAAGGGAGTCCGGGAAATAAGCGAATAGGATCATCATGATTAGCTTAGATCATAAATGGATCGTGAGCCATTCCCAGGGGCTGGGGTCATTGCAACTATGGATGAAATTAACGTTCTGTTGGAAATGAAGAAGGGGATGGAGAGAGAGACATACCAGCAGGCAACCTTTGGTCACATGTGGTCCTGGAAACAAGACATGCATTTGAGCTCAGCAGTGAAGGGCAAGTAGGCATTCAGGTGGTAGAGAAGAAATAAAGATATTCTAAGAGGGAAAACATGTGCAAAGACACTGAATCATGAAAGGCAGGTTCTGGAAACACCAGGAGGTTTGTTAGCCCAGGCAGTGGTCAGCAAACTGCGGCTCGCAAGCCATATAAGGCTCTTTGGCCCTTTGAGTGTGGCTCTTCCACAAAATACCACAGCCTGGGCGAGTCTATTTTGAAGAAGTGGTCTTAGAAGAAGTTTAGGTTTAAAAAATTTGGCTCTCAAAAGGAATTTCAATCGTTGTACTATTGATACTTGGCTCTGTTGACTAATGAGTTTGCCGACCACTGGCCTAGAGGTAGAGTTGGAATCATAGGTGGGAACACCCATTTGCGACAACTTAAACTGCCCTCTAAGGAGAATAGATATTCTTCTGTGGGTTGTAGAAAGCCCATGGGGTCTTGAGACAGAGACCCATCCTCCAGCCATCCCTTAGCTCAGTTACTTGGAAGACATAAAGCTGTGTTCTTACTCAGCTGGTATTTGCACACAGACTCTAGATTCTAAGCACTGAAGAAGCTGACACTTTGGCTGAACTCTTCCCATAGCCTGTCCTTGTACCTCAGTCTTGTTTCTAGAAATGCTTTTTCTTCAGCCCTTGGTAGGTGATAGAGTCTCTCGTTTCTCCTTTAATTTATGGATTTCCACTGACTTCCCAGGTGATGTTTAATTTTCCTGAACGGTAATCAATTTTCGACCATTTCTCTGGCTACTGCAGGTGGACATGCACTCAGCCGTCACCGATAGCTCACCTGGGGCCCCTGGAGCTGGGCAGCCCTGTAGCCCACCTGGCATGCAACGTGGGTGCCTAGGCTCCCTATATTGGGCAGGGAAAAGTGGGTTTTAGTTCTGATCTCGTAACCGTCTGATGGCATAAGGAGCGTACATACCACTTAGCGTGCTGAATAAAGAACCAGTGAACTATGACAAGAGTTCAGAGCCCTGCTTGGCACATAGCAAGCCTGCACTGTATGTTAGCTGCTAATAGTAATTATTATTATTACGGTGCTGATGGGCCTCAGCCAGTGGAATAAGTTATGATGGGTTTGCACACCACCCGTTTGTTGGAGACTTATCTTTGCCAGCTCTCCTTGCAAAAATCTATTTTGGGCACACTCTCCCTTGTCATTCCATCTCACGGGTGAAAGCTTGTCAGTAAAGGTCACCTGCCACCAGCTCGCTGCCCCCCGGTCAGCAGTGATGGGTGACTCTGTCCCTCCAGGGGCCAGGAAATGACATTTCTCAGTCATCAGACAGGCGCTGATCTAAATCATCAGCAATGGAGATTCTGAGTCGGACTTTCAGAGGCAGGCACGTGACTTTGTGGAAGGCGCCGTGGCCTGGGAGACGGACGCTGGGCCCGGCTGCTCCCCCTGCTGTGTGACCTTTAGCAAGTCACTGTCCCCCTCTGGGCCGTGGCTTCTTCACGCTTGAATTAGCCCAGCCCAGAAAGAGTCAGGGCCACCCTCTCTCTTTAAAGGCACATGGCATACTTGTACTTTCATATGGACAGTTACTTCATAATTTCTGTGTTCATCTCTGTATTCATAGTCCTTGTCCATGTGTGGCACAGAGTCAGTGCTCGTTTTAATATTTGTTGAGTGAATGAATGACGTAGTAGAAAGAGAAAGATTTAACAGCAAGACAGACCTGATTTTGTCTTAGGAATAGCTACTTATGCCCCGCTGGCATGGCTCAGTGGTGGAGCGTCATGTCAACCTATGAACCAGATGGTCACAGTTCAATTCCCGGGCATGGCACATGCCCAGGTTCCTGGCTCCATTCCCAGCGTGGGGCATGCAGGAGGCAGCCAATCAGTGATTCTCTCTCATCACTGATGTTTGTTTGTTTTTAATGTATTTTATTGATTTGTTACAGAGAGGAAGGGAGAAAGAGAGAGAGAGAGTTAGAAACATCAATGGGAGAGAAACATCCATCAGCTGCCTCCTGCACAACTACTACTGGGGATGTGGCCACAACCAAGGTACATGATTTTGATCGGAATTGAACCTGGGACCCTTCAGTCCACAGGCTGACACTCTGAGCCAAACCGGTTATGGCCATCATTGATATTTCTATCTCTCTCTCCCTCTTCCTTCCTCTCTGACATCAATAAAAAATATACTTAAAAAAATAGAATTGGCTACTTACTAGCTGAGTGACCCTGTATTAATCTGAGCTTCAGGATTATCTGTAAAAGGGATAATAATAGAAACAGCCTTACCGCATTGTTTGAGGATTAAAAGTGAAACCATGTGTACACACACACACACACACACATCACTAAGGAGAGCCCTGGCCCTCCAGCTAACATGTAATGGGTATTGGATACACAATAGCGGTTATTTGCTTCGCTAGAGACTAGCATGGGGGGAATGGAGTATTCTGTGTTGTGATGGTTGAAAACTAGTTGAAAAGGTAAATCTGATGCATTCATAGATTCTGAGTGGGCTCACAGTCCCAGAGCAGCGGGGTTGCATATAGTTTCACAAACCCCCCTGAGCCTGCCAGTACCCCACCACATTCCCGTCTCCCTTCCTCTCATCTTCACTGCTTTTCCTGTATATCTGCCCATCGGCCATCCCCAAACCAGCTCCCAGGGCTCTGGGTGTTGGAAAATCTGCAAACGTGGTTTTCGCTGCCGCAGAAGGAAGGAAGCACCGCCGCTGGTGTGAAGAAAGGGGGTGGCGTGTCGCTCACAGGAACAGGGAGCCCCAGGAAGGAGCCAGTTCCTTCCCTCTCCTCCTGTCTCAGTCTCCCTCCCTTGGCCCCTGTTGGCAGCACCTAACGGAGCAGCTGGCAAAGCTGTGACAGGGTTTGCAGGGTCCCAGCTTCGTCCTTCCAAAGCAGGTGGGGGCCAAGCGGTGAAATCGTATGCACTAGCACACGCAGGAGAGGTTGCTGTTCCCATTTCACAGATGGGGAAACTGAGGCATGGGGAGATGAAGTGACCTGTCCACGTTTAAATGAGTCCCTCGAGCAGAGCCAGGATTTGAACCCAGCCATCTGGCCTCAACCACTCCAGCATAAACATTTCATGAATGAATAAGTGGATGGATGGATGGATGGATGGATGGATGGATGGATGAGGGATGGATGGATGGATGGATGGATGGATGAGGGATGGAT
>PVJN01022142.1:0-33545 GCA_004026805.1 Lasiurus borealis | reverse complement strand
GAGGCAGTAAAGCCTCAAACAGACTGAAATTATAGCAGGAAGATTAAAGTTAGGTGGGGTAGATGGGAGATCAATCAAGGGACTTGTATGCATGCATATAAGCATAACCAATGAACACAGACACTGGGGGGGGTTGGGGTATGCCTGGGAGGGAGGGGGGGCATGGGGAGACATGTATAAAAAATTAATAAAATAAAAAAAAGAAAAAGAAACTCTGGGCCTATATGAGACTCATAATCAGACTCTGAACTGTGGCCAAGAAGGTTGAGTAGCACTTATTACAGTATTTTTAGAAAAAAAACCAAAACAAAAAAACAACATAGTGTAATACAGTTGTATAATCTAAATTAAACATTAATGGCATGCCTAGACAATTTATACTGGTGAAATATTTTTACTTAAAAATCAATTTTTTCATTCTAACCCTTGTAAATATTCAATCTGATTCCATTTCAGTTCTATCTGCCCTGTCAAACCCTGACCCACCATCCCTTCTTCATTTTCTCTCCAACCTTACATTGCTCATTGTACGTAAGAGAAATGTTATTTCTTTCTCCTAGAACTGTTTCTGATTCCTTGAGTGTTAGTCCAAGTACACATTGAGGCTTCTTTCTTTCTCCTTGTTCCTGTCCCTCTCCCTACCACCTTAGAACTTCAAATTCACACTGCAGTTTCAAATATAGAATACTTTGCTGTTCTTCCTATGAGAGAGCTTAAAATGCCTCTAATTACAGTTTCCCCATCCATCTTCTCCTTTGCAATTTTAGATGCAGTACAACAGTGCAGTTTCCTTGACTCTCCTCTCTGGTTCATCATGTCATTTTGATGGATTTCTATCTTATATGAGTCTTGCCTAGATAATGGTCCAGCACCTCAACTGTGCCTAAAATAATTGCTTCCCAGGCAAAGCGAAAGGGCCACAGAGCTGCAGTCACAGTGGGCGATGCTATACAAACAGTGGCAGGTTGCCATTCAACTCTTCATTAAAAAATAAATATCAGTTTTAATCTTAACATTTTTTCCCTATTCTGTAAGACTACAACCTCTTATTTCAATGGATGCGTTCACAATGAAAAGTAATGTAATCATATGGGTTAGCCTTTTTCTATCTGTTCAGAGTAGTATTCTTCAAATAAAAGTGGGGCCTGAGCATCTACCCAGGGCCATTCTTGAACATTCTCAAGTTTGAGAATTCTCTGGGAAGCTGTCTTGAGAAAAGATCAACAAATGTATGTGTCAGGATGATATTTTGAGTATTAATTGATGCTTACCCTTTTTTGTCATCTGTTCTTTCCTATTATCTCTACTTTTTACTTTCAACCTTAAGGCTACTAATTATTTTGCCTTTATTATCTTAAGAAAAAAACAACACACAAAAACAGAGTTGATTGTTGACTTTTTTTTTTTTCATTTCAAAACAGACTTTGAACCAAAAGCAGGGAAGAGTTGAAAAGAAGAGACTGTTGAAGGCAAAATATTAAGCTTTTGATATTTCCAAGCCACTGCCTTGAAGGGTGGGGCCTATGTACTATGTCAGAGCCAGACTTGCTTAGTAAGAGTCCAGATCAAGGATCCCTCCTGAGGAAGCTAGTGGTGGGTAGACTTAGCAGTTTCAAAGCAAGTGGTCTGTGAATATACCTTCTGTCTGAGAACAAAGGTGACAGGTGCCCTCCATCTGAGGTAAGGCAGGGAGATACCAGAGTAGGGTGGGGCAGGGAGAACCTAGGCAGCTTAGGCCTGAGGCACTTCCCAGGCACAGTTCTAGGGAAGGAGACGAAAATGGTGAGAGGAGGAAATCTTGACTTAATTGATATAAAATCTCTACCACTTGGTGGCACTTAAAGGCACATAGGAAAGGGAAATTAAACATTTCTTGTATCTTTATTTTTTTTTCAGCCTGAAATTCATACCCTCTATTCAGCAGAAGCAGGAGTTCTGGAGGCAGGTCAAAAGTCTCTTGCAGGTTTTGTGCGCCATTGGGCAGTTTCTCAATTTTTGTCAACTTTGAATTCCTCACCATTAAAATGGGGATGTTGACATTAGGTTGAACATATGAAACTGACATTTTTGTGGTAAAAAAAAAAAATCATTGAATATCAGAATTTTCATGTGATTCAACCTAATACCTAGTTTACAGGCATGAAGAAAAATATACATAGAATAACATCCTAGACTGTCCCTAGTATTCACTAAGTACTAAATAAATACATGAGTTATAAAAAGATATATAAATTAAACCATGTGGTTTAATGCTCATAGTATAATCTGCCCCTTACTATCCTATATAATAAAGATGCAATGTGCAAATTGTCCTCACACTGTGAAGAAGAGCTTTAAAACTATCTGTATTTATATGGACATAAAATATCTGTCTTTATATGGAGAAAGAGAGCGAGAGAGAGAGCTATAGTCCAAGACTTTAAATTTATGACTAAGAATGACCAGATCATGAATCAGCAGGAGGGTGGGGTAGCGAATTACAATCGGGCGGTGGAGAGCTACAGGAGGAGAGCAGGGCAGCAAGCTATGAGTGGGGATGGGAGAGGGGGGAACTACAGAGGGGCAGCTGGCAAGAGCTACTAGAGGGCAGCAGCAAGCTACTGGTACACGGATTCATGCACAGGGCTACTAGTACAGAATATAAAATGCCTATTAAGCGATCTTTCTTCTCTTTACATTCTTCTCCTTCCCCTCCTCTTCTTTTTCTTCCTCCTTCTCTTCCCCTTCCTCCTTCTCCTCCTTCTCCTCTTCCTCCTCCTCCTCCTCCTCCTCCTCCTCCTCCTCCTCCTCCTTCTTCTTCTTCTTCTTCTTCTTCTTCTTCTTCTTCTTCTTCTTTCTTCTTCTTAAAGTTTAATATTTTTCCTTTCCTCTTCTTTTTAGAAAGCTCACTTTTTAAAATAGTTAATATTTTCATGGTTCAAAAACCAAAATGTGTGTTAGAGTTCTAAGAATAGCTTTAAAACTATCTGTATTTATATGGACATAACATATCTGTCTTTAAAATATATTTTTATTGATTTTTTACAGGAGGAAGAGATAGGGACAGAGAACTGGAAACATCAATCAGCTGCCTCCTGCACATCCCCTACTGGGAATGTGACCACAACCAAGGTACATGCCCCTGACCAGAATCGAACCCGGGACCTTTCAGTCCTCAGGCCAATGCTCTATTCACTGAGCCAAACCGGTCTTGGCAAATATCTGTCTCTATATGAATAAAGAGAAAAAGAAAGAAAGAGAGGGAGAGAGAGAGAGAGGGAGAGAGAGAGAGAGAGAGAACTATAGTCCAAGACTTTCAGTTTATGACTAAGAATTTGAGGCCCACAGAAATCTAGTCCCTTTGTCCAAGAAAACCCAGAGAATCAGTAGTGGGTCTTTATATTAATTATACTCATCCACAACATTACAAGTTTTCACATTACAAATATGAGCCTTAAATCAAGTAATTTATTGTTTTAGGCAAATAAAGCCTTTTATAAATATATATATATATATATATTTCTTGCCTTATAGGCAATGGAAGGTAGGTTAAAATACCTTATTATTCCTGACTTCCACATTTGTGTTTTTCTACTTGTTCATTTATCTGTTAACCCAAAACCAATACCCATGGCACTTTATGGTCATTTCCAGACATGAGCAGAGTGGCAATACCTTTGAGTTACTGATTGCTATGCTCCCAGTTGAAGTCATACATGGTAACACTTTGCTTTCTTCCTGTCATACATGTGTCCTTTGTGCAGTCTACTTTCAGCTATGTTTTTCTGTTGTTCATTTTGCTGTTTAAAATGGCCCCAAAGCATAATAATGACGTGCTGTCTTGTGTTCCCAAGTGCATGAGACTGTGATGTGTCTTATGGAGAAAATACAGTGTTAGATAAGCTTCATTCAAACATGAATATTAGTGTTATTGGCTGTGAGTTTATTATTAATTAACTAGTTATCTGGTGTGCAGATTTGTGCACATTGAAAGGAAATTAATTAGAAGGTGACCAGTGGGGCAGGACTGGGCAAGATGGGGCTGGGCACACCCTGGAGCCAACCTCCCATATTCCCTTTCTGGCTTCTACACCTGGGGCAGCGCTGCAACTTGAAGGGAATCTGTGGAGTGAGCAGGGTCCTTCTAGCAGGTGGGGTCCCTCAGCCTTACCTGTGAGGATCTGGCCAAAACCAGTTCTCCAACATACCCTGAGGGGTCTCGGAGTGCTAGAGGGCACTCTGCAAAGTTGCCATCATACAGAATGTGGAACACAAATGCAAGTGTGCAGTAAATCAGATTCAAGGCCAACAGTGCCCTAGCAACAACATAATCCACAGCCCAATGTGAAATTGTGTGGCCCCACGAGGAATTGGGCTCCCTCCTCTCTGGTTCTGGGGTACATCACCTGAGAACCACCACTGCCAAGTCACTGCAGCTCAGAAGCTCCTGTGTTGAGCATCTGCCCTCTGGTGGTGAGTGCACTTCATACGTACAGGCTGGTCAGATGGTCAAATGGCTGCTTAACCTTTTATATATATAGATTGTAAAGTAAATAAAGTGTATTTAATTATTTGTTTATGTATGTATTTATGTATTTATTTTTAAGTTCTCACCCAAGGATATTTTCCTACTGATTTTTAGAGAGTGGAAGGGAGGAGGAAAAGGAGGGAGAGACAAACATCGATGTGAGAGAGATCAATTTGTTGCCTCCCACATGCACCCCAAAACTGGTCTGGATCCAGCCTGCAACCAAGGTGTATGCCCTTGATAGGAATCAAATTTGGAATCCTTCAGTCCACAGGCTAACACTGTATCCACAAACTAGCCAGGGCTAACTAAGCTGTCTTTAAATGAATACACATAAACAATGGTTATGGGTTTGGCTGACAGACATGTTGTGACTAGAGACTTGTAAGAACCTAATCTTTTATTTCCCTAGGAGCAATGGTTCAGTATTTCCTAATTCAGCACTGGTAGAGACTTGATAGAATATAGTTACTAAGAAAAATAAGAATCAACTGTATTTTAGAACATAATATATAAAGTCAAATTTTCCTATCTTACTTTTTAGTTTTTAGTGTTAGTTTGATTTAAGTTTTTCTTAAATATGATAGTGGTGCTTTCATATCCTATGTTCTTTATTTTTTAAAAATAATTTTGGGTGGAGTGTGTGCAAAAGTGGCTCCTAAATGCTATGGATGAAGGTATTCCTGGAAGGCATGATCTTAAAAGAAAGCCATTGTTAGTTTGAGTGGTTCAAATATCTTTCCAATTTCATATACTCTGAACCACTTATGAAATAGATAATGTAGCAGTGGCTACCAGTTTGCAGTTCCTTCAGGAGTATTTATATCTTTTATTAATGTTAAAGAATAAATTTGCAGTCAGTTTCAATAGGGAATTATGAGTGCATATTATTGTATGAACAACTTAGAAGTCAGCCTTATTTTGCCATTAGTAGAAAATCTTAACTACAATGAAAACCACAGGTTATTTAGCAAATTTTTTACTAATAACCTAAGTTTTGCTACCACTTATGTGATAGTGAGACATGTATATAATTCCTTGTGATTTTTTAAAAATATAGCTACTTCCAGGAGGAACAATATTTCAATTTAGCTGTTTATTATTGTTGATTTATATATTTTTGGACTGCTATAGTTTATAAATAGACACAAACAATTTTAGCCAATTATATTTCATTGTTAATGATTTACCCAATGTTTTTTTAACACAATGAGTTTAGCCAATGTTTTCTTGTCCAAAAAGTTTTGGTGGAGAGAAATGGACAAGTGGGAATGAAAAGAAGAGTCCAGAAAGAGATAGTGAGTTAATCTGGGTAAGAGGTCTGGTATAGGTTAAAATCGTCTCTCTTAAAAAGATATGTTGGAAGAGAATCCAAGATGACAGCATAGGTAAACACCTACACTGCTGCCTGGCACAACAATTTCAAAACTACAACTAAAAGACAGAATGGACAGCATCCAGAACCACAGGAAAGCTGGCTGAGTGGAAATTCTACAACTAGAAGGAAAGAGAGGGGTTCAGAGAGACCCAGAGGACCTGGAAAAAGCTGAGGTACGGAGATGCGCTAGTGGAGAGAGCGGGTGCTGGAGAACCTGGCTGGCTTTCTCTGGTGGGAGGGAGACAGAGACTCTCAAAGGCATTGAACTCCTTATCTTATGACACTAAACCCCAGATCCTGACAAAACTCATACGGGGGAGTTTGGACTGTGAAAAGGGAGAGGTGCACAGAAATTTAGGGGAGTTGCAAAAGATCAAAAGTCTGGTGGCGCACATGGTACTGAGTGCGGAGGACCGACTGCTGATTGTGCTGCTGGCTTTCACGAGTGGGCGGGAGACAGACCCTCCCAACTGTGCCACTTCTGATTCCACTAAACCCCAGTTTCAGGCGGAACCCTGGGGACCCAGACTCATGTGGTCCCGGAGCACAGGGGAGCCAGAGGGGCAGCAGTCTAGAGGCACTGCGAGAGAGCATGTGTGCTCACAGGGACCACTCCAGCGATTACCCAGACATGTAAGACTCAGGGGCTGAGGAGGGCGGGGCCAACTGGAAGGCAAGGCAGTCCCTTAAGCCCTGAGACTCCACCCATCCCAAGCTCAACAGAGAGGCTTTTGCAGTTTTTCAAGTCTGGTATCATAAGGCTGAATTCAACACAGAAGTTCTCCCAGCATAGTGAAAATGCTGAGACAAGGGAAGGGATCACAAACAAAAGAAATGGAGGAAAAGAAACAACTGGATATTGAGTTCAAAACCACGCTTACAAGGTTTTTCAAGAATATCCTAGAAAATTTGGATAAAGTTAGTGAGACCCAAGAGGAGATGAAAAAAGACCAACTAGAGATGAAAAAGGACCAACTAAAAATTAAACATACACTGACTGAAATAAAAAATATTATACAGAGACCTAACAGCAGACTAGAGGAAGGCAAGAATCAAGTCAAAAATTTGAAATATAAACAATCAGAAAACACTCAACTGGAAAAGCAAAAAGAGAAAAGGATCCAAAAATGTGAAGATAATGTAAGGAGCCTCTGGGACAGTTTCAAGCGTACCAACATCAGAATTCTGGGGGTGCCAGAAGAAGAGAGAGAGCAAGATATTGAAAACCTATTTAAAGAAATAATGACTAAAAACTTCCCACATCTGGTAAAAGAAATAGACTTAGAAGTCCAGGAAGCACACAAAACCCCATATAAAAGGAATCCAAGGAGAACTACACCAAGACACATCATAATTAAAATACCAAGAGCAAAAGACAAAGAGAGAATATTAAAAGCAGCAAGAGAAAACAGTTCATTACCTACAAGGGAACACCCATAAGAATGTCAGCTGATTTCTCAACAGAAATGATACAGGCTAGACGGGAGTGGCAAGAAATATTCAAAATGATGAATAGCAAGAACCTACAACCAAGATTATGCTACCCAGCAAAGCTATCATTCAGAATTGAAAGGCAGATAAAGAGTTTCACAGATAAGAAAAAGCTAAAGGAGTTCATCAACTCCAAACCAGTATTATATGAAATGCTGAAAGGTACTCTTTAAGAAGAGGAAGAAGAAAAAGGTAAAAGACAAAAAATTATGAACAACAAATACATATTTATCAAGTGGATCTAAAAATTAAGTGCATTAAAAATTTGATGAACAGAATAAACTGGTGAATATAATAGAATCATGAGCACAGAAAGGGAGTGGACTGATTTCTCAGGGGGAAAGGGGTGAGAGGTGTACAGGGAGAGACTGGACAAAAATCATAAACCTATGGATGAGGTCAATGGGAGGGAGGTAAGGGTAAAGGGAGGGGTGGGAACCCGCTGGAGGGGAGCTATGGAGGGGAAAAAGAGAAACAAATGTAATAATCTGAATAATAAATATTTAGTTAAAAAATATGTTGTAGTATTAATCCCCAGTACTCATAATGTGACTTTATTCAGAGACTGGGCCTTTATTGAAGTAACTAACATGAGATCATTAGCATAGGTACTAATCCAAAATGACTTAAAAGGGTAATATGGAAAATAGAGACAGACAAGCACATAGAAAATGCCAGTGAAGAAGAAGGCAGAGATTAGAATGATGCTTCTTTAAACCAAGGAACAATAAAGATTGTCAGTAGGCCACCAAAAACTAGGAAACATCCCTGGAACAGATCCTTCCCCCACAGTTCTCAGAAGTAAGCAATCCACCAGCATCTTGATCTCAGACCTCTAGTCTTTAGAACTATGACACAATACATGTCTGTTGTTTAAGCCACTCAGTGTGTAGTCAGTACTTTGTTAGGGCAGCTCCAGGAAACTCATACATGGCCCATCACTGGTTGAAGAACCAAACTAGCCCCTCTTGTGGCTTCTAATTCTGCTCCATCTCAACAAAACCAGAAAGGAATTACTTAAAGCTAGACATGATGAATAGAATCCTACCCACGATCATGAAACCAAGCCTCCACCATTCACGAAACACAAGTATGACTTCAAAACCTATGTCAAAGGATGGATTCCTCTAAGGTCAGTTAGGCCACTGACAACTTCCCTGGACTCTTTCATGCAATAAGGTTAGCTGCTTCTATGTCATTTGAAGGTCAAACTAATGCAGAGAGAGTTTCTAGGGAGAGAGGATCAGGGAGCTTCAGAGGGGTCTTCATTTTTATTTAACATTAACAGTCTTAAATGTGCTTTATTTTCTACTTGGTACTGATTACATCTTTCCCTCCTTTGTGCAGCCAAATCTACTTGGAACTATTTTGGGCTCAGTGTGGGCTTGAGTCTTTGTTCACTCTGCTCCATTTCTCATGGTTTCTCTATTGATGGGAAAATACTAATGAATATGAACTAAGTGGAAGTGGCTTTTAAAAAAGTAAATGACTGTTTCCATTGTATTATATGTTTTTAACAACATATTTATTCCTTGTATCTTTTTGCTGAATATTTTGGGATGTGAGCCTTGCAATACTGATACAAATCTTTCTGTAATGATGACAATTTTCTTTGCCTAACAGCCTAACCACTGGCCAGGGATTGTCATTTCAATATATGAGATTGTGTCTGGTCAGAAATGAGAGCCCAAGTGAGGTAGATCAGTTGAGGGAATTTAATATTAGGAACTAATTACAAAGGTATAGGAAAGGTAGGAAAGCCAAATTGGGAAAGGAGAAGCACTCTAGTATCAAAAGCCTTTACCTCTCACTCCTAGAGTTGAAGAGACAGAGGGGCTGAAATAACACTCTAGGCGCCACTTTCCCTGGCTGGACCCAGAATGGAAATCATTGAGGAGAAGCTGTGGGAGAAGCGTGAATAAGGAGAGGGAGAAATAAGTTGGTTTCTCCTCTTCTTTCTGCCCATGCTCCTACTTTATCTCTTTATCTTTCATTGTCTTAATTTGTTTGGGGCACAGACAAGTGAGTTTAGCAAATGGAGTTGGCAGGAATCTGTTTCCTTCAAAATGGAGACAGGCAAGAAATTAATGGATCTGAAAGCAACTAGGCAAATGACCAATACATTAAGGTTGGAACATGTGTTACATTCAACTTAGGGTAGCAAAAGGTCAATGCAGGCCAGAGAAACCCAAATTAGGGGTTGGGCAAGGCCAGTGAGGTATCATGGATATTGCATATAAAATACAGGGTCATAAAAAGAAGTTGAGGCAATGATATGGGACTAGCACATACATATCATAAATTATAAGTTGAGAAAATTAAAATAGTTCCCTGGAGATTGAGAAACAAGAAGTTACAGATTTTTCCAATAATTAGGAGGTAGAAAATCAACACACATGGAAAAATAACAAGTTCAAATATGCCAGAGAAGTACAATATGTTATCTGTACCTAAGAATTCATTCCAAATTAGTTGAAATGTAGAGTTGAATATAAAAAATGCTTTTCTTGGTTTTTGCCAATATCTTTTCCATTTTACGTATTTTTTTGTTATCCAAGTTAATTTCCACATCTGCTTGAAAATTGTACTTTAAAATCCCTGATATTAGCTTGCCTATTCATTGCTCTTTCTCAGGAGAGAAGATTGTAAAGGAAAGTCATTATGTATTGGAGTTTTCTGTTGATTTCAGCCTCTTTAAGTAGGATATTCCTGTTATACTCAATGGGCATTCAACTGCAAAAAAAGAAGGCAAAGATAATGGGAAATAAAAAGAGAAATTGTCCAAACAATGAACAGAGCAAAAGCTTATACTTAAAAACTAATATAACTTTCAAGTTGTTCTTACATTTTCTATCCTTTCATGGCAATTTCCTATTTATTCCGTTTAGCATCATATAAGAAAAAGATAGATGTTTTAAAGTGATCATACCACTCTATTCTATAAAAAAAAGGCTAATATGCAAATCAACCAAATGGTGGAATGACTGGGCGTTATGATATGCACTGACCACTAGCAAACACTCAACACAGGAGCTACTCCCTAGTGATCAGTATGCTTCCCATGGGAGCGCTGCTCAGCCAGAAGCCCTGAGCTGAGCTCATGGCTGGCAAGCACAGCTGCAGTGGCAAGAGCCTCTCACAAATCCATGACAGCACTAAGGATGTCCGACTGTTGGCTTAGGCCCACTCCCCATAGGCCATCAGTTGAACATCCCCTGAGAGCTCCTGGACTATGAGAGGATGCAGCCTGGCCTGAGGAATCCCCCAAATGCATAAATTTCATGCACTGGGCCTCTAGTGTTAAAATATTCTCTTTGAATCCACATATGCTTACTTGGATAACTGAATCAAAAATTACACCTACCCTTAAATTAGTTAGATTTAAAGTTTTTTTAAAATATTTTTATTAATTAACATTTTTGGTGGAATCAAAATTAATATCTGCAGGAGATGCATCATTCACTAATTACACAGGCATCTTGCAAAAATTAATATTTGGAAGAAAGCAGTGTATTTTGCATACTGTTATTAAATATAAAAATGTGCATTTTGGAGTGTAATAAAGGGAGAATGTAGAATTACAGAAATACAAGTTTATGCAATCACACACACACACAACTGAGGCCCAAAGCCTATACAGATATAATGAGGCTACTGTAACTATAATTACCTAGGTAATTAATAAAATTCATTCACCTAGAAATGTGACCATCAACTATGTGAAAGCACCAGGCTCGACTCTGAGAACATATAACCTCACATAATTCATGACTTCAGGAAGTTTATAAGCTAGAGAGAAAGCCTAATAGGCTACTCATTGGACTATAAGAAATAACTACTGGCAGGACCACAGGTGGCACAAAGAAGGGAGATATTCCCAGATGAGGAACCATCATCAAGTTTTCAACCACAGGGTTGGCAGATCTGAGCCTCTGGATCCTAGATAGCTCAGTCCCAGGTCTTGACCTCCTGCCCATGGCAAGCTCCAGCCCGGTCTACCACCTCGAGCTAACATCACACTACTGGACACACAGCCACACCTTCTGCTATCTTCTCACTCCCAGATCACAGGGCACACTTTACAAACTAGAATTCCACCTCTACACACACACACACACACACACACACACACACACACTTCACTTTCCACACCAAACAGATCATTTGGTCCTGTAGATTGCATTACTCAGAAATAACTCTGAACATTCACCTCCTCTGCAACGGCACTGCTCTGCTTGCCATTTCTTTTTTGTTTGTTTAAAGGATTACAAATAGTAGTACATATGTGTCCTTCCCCCCTCCAATTGACCTTCCCCCAGCCTCTCCTACCCCCTGGCACATGCCTTCATCCCCCTCCCAGTGTCTTGCATCCATTGGTTATACTCATATGCATGCATACAAGTCTTTCGGTTGATCTCTTACCTCCCTACCCCCAACCATCCCCAGCCTTCCCATTGTAGTTTAACAGTCTATTCAATGCTTCTCTGCCTCTGTATCTATTTTTGTTCATCAATTTAAATAAGTGAGATCCTGTGGTATTTTTCTTTCACTGACTGGCTTATTTCACATAGCATACTGCTCTCCAGTTCCATCCATGCTGTTGCAAATGGTAAGAATTCCTTCTTTTTTATATCAGTGTTCCATTTATTACATGGTATTCCATTGTATAGATGTACCACTGTTTCCTAATCCACTCATCTGCTGATGGGCATTTAGGCTGTTTCCAAATCTTAGCTATGGTGAATTGTGCTGCTATGAACATAGGGGTGCATATATCTCTTCTGACTGGTGTTTCTGTTTTCCTGGGATATATTTCTAAAAGTAGTTGGACTGGATCAAATGGCAGTGCCTTTTCTTAATTTATTCTATCACAGTGGTCTCCTACCAGGTCTCCCCATCTCCTGGTTTGTTTGACCTCTATTGCTACTTTTTACTGGTAAAGAGATATTTTTCTAAAACATGTTCTTCTCTTTTCCAGTATCTTCTGTTGGATCCCCATTGCCTACACACAGTGATTCTCAGACTTGGATGTGCTCAAGAATCACTGAAGGAAATGCTTTTTTTGTTGTTGTTTTCTGTGTTGTTTTTTTTTTTTTAAACAAAATACAGATTCCTCCAGAACCAAAATGTCCAGAAGTGGGGCGAGGACAATCTGTATTGTTTACAATTTCTCCTGATGGCTCTTTCCTGTCAGCCTGGTTCTAAGTGGGCGACCAGGATTTTTAGAACTACAAGATAAAGTCAAATGTAGCTCACAGTCATTCACGTATTCACATAGACTCTCCCCTTGTATACACTCTATACCATAGCACAGTTGGAACCCATTTCTGAAAACCCCAGGTTTTCTTTTAACTGTCTGTCATTATACATTATGCTTCCCAGAGGTGCTTTCACCTCCTTTTCCTCTCTGAAAGCATTCCCTAAACCTTGGAAGCCTTCCTGGATCACTCAGCTGAGTGAGCTATGCTCTGCTCCTAAAAGCCTGTACAAATCCCTCCTTTAACTTTTATTTATCTGTTTCCCTAATTGTACTTTGAGTTCTTCAAGATATGGGGCTGCAAATTACTCATCTCTTTTAGTATCCAGACTTGTTCCCGATTCATAACTGGCACATGGTATAAATGAATGAATGAATGGGCAAGTGAATGAGTAGAGTTCTAGTTACACCATGATAAAAATTGAATGTGTATGAAGCCATTACTCTTTATGAACTGAATAATTATGTAACTTCCAAATGAATACTATTAAGTCTAGCTAGCACAAGATCATCAGCCTTTGAGATGAAATAGAAATCCAAATAAACAAATGTTACTGCAAAAAATATAATGACTGCTTTCCTAGTACAGGGTTGAGGGGGATCATTAATCATTTAATGCAATGTCTGGCAGATGTTCAACATTTTTATTTTTCATCTGCCTTTATGTTCACTTATGGACTGGCAATATAAACACATGCATGCAATGCATATTTTTTTTACAAAGTCAACAATATTTTTCAATATATTTTTAATTTTTCTGCTTTCACAATATCATCTTTTTTAGTGTTGGTAATTTTTTTTCTTAATGAAAATCTTATGAACTGTCAACCATTAAGCAAGAAATTAACTTAATTGTGTGGATTTGTGACTCAACCTAAATGAAATGTTCTAACTTGCCTTACATTCATTATCTCTCTTCAGGTAATAAATACGTACTTATTTTTTTCCTCTTGTGACTACCCCTCCTGCACTTTCTGTCCATGTAGTTCTTTTTGGTGGGACTGGTGGAGGTAGTGTGGGCATGACCTAGGGTTGGCCAACTGGAGTCACAGTGAAGTACTCAGTAGGGTGCCTGATCCAAGCCAGCTAATGGGAGTCACTTCCAGTTTCTCTGTTGGGACCACTGAGAAAGAGTATTCTCTGCACTGGGATTAGAACATAAGCTATTTTTGCCACTGTGAGTACAGCTGCCTGGGAGCGAAGCAGGCACAGTGGTAAACAAAGCCAAAAGAGAAAGGCAGATTCTGATGATATTTTTAGTCTTTGAGTCCAGCTCTGCCTGAACCTGATTTACCCCTTGGAATTTACATTTGGAGATCCACTCACTTTAAAGAAAAAAGTTCCTTTTTATTCTTAAGCTGGTTTCAATTTTCTTCCTTTCATTTACTACCAAAAGTTTCTTGGCCAATAAGTAGGACATTGTGCCAGATTTTATAACATCATTAAGTTTGTTATATTCCACAATAATTGTCTGAATTTTTATATAGCTTTTATTTTTAAGGTTCTCTAGAGATATATTTCAATAGAAGTACATCAGTAATTTGTTGTGAAATCTTAAATGAGTTTTATTTCTCTGTGCTCAGTTTCTTCATTTGCTAAACTAGGGTATTTTGCTGAATCCTTTTGAAAAATTATTATTCTATTAAAGAAAATCAGACACAATGTTAGAGGAATTGACTGCTATTTAAGGATCATAATTTCCCAGGCTTAAATGCAGCAATGGCACAAATATGAATCAGGCTTGTGGGGGCCTAGAAACAAATGGAGCAGGAAGAGCAAATTTTATAAACTTTTTTTGGATAAGTCCAAAACAGTAAAAAAATATATATATATTATTTATTATATTATCATTAGCTTCTTTTGTAACTGGGAGACTTGTTTCAGAAATGTGAGAACTGTCACAAGGTTGTTGAAGTTACCGAAAGGTGAAAAATAAAAGATGTGTCAGAAAAAATGTATTTTTATTTATTTATTTTTTATTGTGTTATATGTATGCATATCTTCCCATTGCCACCCCCCCTCCCAGGCATACCCCAGTGTCTTGTGTTCATTGGTTATGCTTATATGCATGCATACAAGTCCTTTGGTTGATCTCTTATCTACCCCACCTCTCCTTAAACTTCAGAAAAAAAAAGTATACATAATTGAACTTGTTCACATTAAACTGGAACCAAATACACAGTTTCAGATTCAGATTAGAAGCCTGAACATTTTTCAAACATGTTTTAAGAAGGATGGCAATTCCTGAGACAGCAGTAGGAAAAAAACAACAACAATAACCCAATGAATATTTTAAAATCTGAGTTGCTCTAAAAATAGAATCAGTTTTAGGAAAAAACAACATGGCATGTTAAACTAAATGCAATGTATGCATTAGACCACATTAAAATTTCAAAGAATTAAGAATGCACAACAAACAAGAAGTGCTGGCCAGGTTGTGGAGAAAGGGGAACCTTCAGACACTGTTGTTGGGAATGCAGACTGGTGCAGTCACTGTGGAAACCAGGGGGAGTTACCTCAAAAAATTAGAAATGAAACTTCGTTATGACCCAGTAGTACCACTTCTGGTAATGTATCTGAAGAAACCCTAGGCATTTAATTAAAAAAGAGTATATGCACCCATATGTTCACTGCAGCATTATTTGGAATAGCCAAGATTTGGAAGCAGCCCAAGTGCCCATCAGTAGATGAGTGGATAAGAAAGCTGTGATACATTTACACAATGGAATACTAGTCACCAGTACAAAAGAATGAAATCTTATCCTTTGCAATAACATGGATGGACCTGGAAAGCATTATACTAAGTGAAATAAGCCAGTCAGAGAAAGATTTCACTTACATGTGGAATCTAATGAACAAAATAAACCAATAAAGAAAATAGCAATAGACTCATAGATAAGAGAGCAGAACATAGCCTTCTCTCAGAAGGGAGGGAGGTTGTAGGATTGGGTGAAAAAGGTGAAGGTGATTACCAGAGGGAGGTAGGAGAGAAAAAAATGGGGGAATCAATAGAGATGGAAGGAGACTTGACTTGAGGATCGTGTACAGATGATGTATTGCACCCATGAAACCTATATAATTTTATTAACCCATTTCACCTCATTAAATTATAAAAAGAATGCACTTCTTTTTATTTTTTATTTTAAAAATAATGAAGGGTACTATTTCTGATAACATTTTTTTTATCTAACTGGCAAGCACATGTGTTTATGCATGACTTCCAGTTTATTTACACATAAAAATGTCACTGCAACCTACAGTGTGCTTGTTTTCCCTCTCACATCTGTTTTTTCTCTACATTTAGATATTAATACTTACATTAATGACTTTCTCCTAAGACAGGGTGAACTTAGACTGAATTTTCCTAAAATCTTTTTTTTTTTTTTTTATGTTGTGGATTGGCATTCGATGTGCAGTCCAGGTAACTTAGAAATTTCTCTCCTATCCTACTAGATTTAAAAAAAAAAAATAGAAAATCAATGTACTAAGACAAAAATTTACTAGTAGTTATAACAAGAAGTGAATAATTTCCTCTTTAATCTCATTCCTCTTAGGTTTTCCATTGTTTCATGTACAGCTGTCCATATCATCTATGTTTATACCACATCCTATATAATAAAGAGGTAATATGCAAGTTGACCCTCATGTAGTCACACAACATGGCTACCCCCAAGTGGTCAAAGATGGCCACCACAAGATGGCGGGCAGAGGAAGGTAGTTGTGGGCAATCAAGCCAGCATAGGAGGGCAGTTGGGAGTGACCAGGCCTGCAGGGGAGGGCAGTTGGAGGAATCAGGCCTGTAGGGGAGGGCAGTTGGGGGGACCAGGTCTGCAGGGGAGGGAAGTTTTTGGAAATCAGGCTGGTAGGGAAGCAGTTAGGCATTGTTCAGACTGGCAGGTGATCAGGCTGGCAGACAAGGGAGTGATTGAGAGCCAGCAGTCATGGATTGTGAGAGGGATGTCTGACTGCCAGTTTAAGCTCAAACTGGCAGTCGAACATCCCCCAAGGAGTCCCATATTGGAGAGGGTGCAGGCTGAGTTGAAGGACACCCCCCTCCTCACGTGCATGAATTTTGTGCACCAGGCCTCTAGTTTACTTATATTTGTCTATATCTCTTTGTTTATTTGGAAACAAAAGAGACAGGGCAAGAGAAAGAGAAGGAAGAGGAGAAGAGAGAGTAGGGGGAGGAGAAAGAGATAAATAAATAAATGTAAAGTCTGCAAAAAACACTTTATCTTAGAGCAGCAGTTCTCAACCTGTGGTCGAGACCCCTTTGGGGGTCAAACGACCCTTTCACAGGGGTCGCCTAAGACTATTGGAAAACACCTATTTCCCAGGGTCTTAGGGACCAACATACTCCTCCTTGGTGTAGCAAAATGTAGCAATGTAGTTTACTGTTGTCATATTAAGACTGTTACCCATCCTACACCACGATTCAAAACAAAATTTCATTTATTTGTAATTAGAAATAAATATTTCACAATATATAATTACATATTGTTTTTGTGATTAATCACTATGCTTTAATTATGTTCAATTTGTAACAACGAAAATACATCCTACATATCAGATATTTACATTACATTTCATAACAGTAGCAAAATTACAGTTATGAAGTAGCAACGGAAATAATTTTATGGTTGGGGGTCACCACCACATGAGGAGCTGTCTTAAAAGGTCGAGGCATTAGGAAGGTTGAGAACCACTGTCTTAGAGCATGGGATTTTGATCTCTAATAACAATGCTTAACACTTGAGGGTTGAATTCTCAGAAAAATTTCCCCCAAGTCCATTTTCAGAGAAAATATCCTAGACATGTCAGACTTAACAAATGGTTAATAAAGGGACAAAATATACAAATACAATGCTCTACATAGAATCAGAGCCTCAAACCTGATAAGAAAGACCCTAATAGGATCCAATATGAGCCCAGAATACTTACTGAATGCCTTCCCTATTTTAGCTACAGTTGATATAGCCACCCCTTTCCAAACCATGCCCTCAAACTAGTCAATTACCAATAAGGGCACCACCAATTTGCAGAGTGTACTCCTAAATACTTTCTATCATTCCAGAATATTTTTTTGTGGCCTGTGTACTTTAATAATCCTTCCAACTATTGACACCCCCTCCCCCAGTGCACAAATTTCATGCACCAAGCCTCTAGTATAAATACCCTTTCTTCCTTTTTCTTGCTTTACTTGTTCCTTTTCTGTATTTTTCTGAATATTAGATCAAAATACAAATCAAAGGTCATAAACTGATGGCCAGCAGTCTAGATATATTCCAGGGAAATATTTTGTTCCAAAACATTATGGAAATTTTTTAAAAATATATTTTATTGATTTTTTACAGAGAGGAAGGGAGAGAGATAGAAAGTCAGAAACATTGATGAGAGAGAGACATCGATCAGCCACCTCCTGCACACCCCACTGTGGAGATGTGCCTGCAAGCAAGGTACATGCCCCCAACCGGAATTGAACCTGGGACCTTTCAAGCCGACACTCTATCCACTGAGCTAAACCGGTCTCGGCACATTATGGAAATTTGACATGAAAATTCGAAGACCTGGCTCTACATTCCTGTGTAATGATAATATTATTGATGCTGCACAGGCCCTCCAGTTTCCATTCCCTGTTATTTATACCTCCACTAATCCACCTTGCTATATTACTAGCATATCACCCATAAGCATTTGTGTTTATATCCTTCTGATATTAGTTAGCATCTTGCTTTGGGAATTTATCATATCATGGTATTATCAATTAGAATTAGATTCAGCTGCATACAATTGAAAAAGCCAAATTATATAGGCTTAAACATTAAGGGTTTATTTTTCTTTCCTGTGAAATAAGTCTGGAAGAGTGGGTTCCAGAGGTTTTATAGGGCACTTCGGGGTAATTAGGGGCATGAGTTCCTACTTTTCTGCTCCACCTTTCCTTAGGACACAGTCTCTGGTCTCAGGCGAGTTAATAATCCATAGTGGCTGAGAAGCCACTTTATCTGTGTTTCAGGCAGGAAGAAAAGTAGAAGACACAAAACTAAAATTCCAGAGTCAAACTTCTTAAAAGTTGTTTTCCAGAAGTTCCACTCAACTATTATACTTGTATTTCATTGGTCATAACTTGACCACACAGCCACACCTGCCTGAAAATGAAATTGAGAAATGCAGACTTTTGGTTGGGCACATCTGCACCTGAATAAAATTCAGGTGCTAAGTGTATTAAGAAGAAAGCATAAATACCAATCTCTCTTACATATCCCTGCAAATTAAAACAGGTACATGGAAGAGATTTCGAGGGCCCCTCAACATCCAGCCTCCCCTTCTAAGTTGAAAGAAACCTGGTCACTCTTTCTTCCTCCCCCATTGACTCCTCTCCTCCCAGGTCTTGACTGCATTATTGTCTGTGTTCATAGACTATGCATATAAATTCTTTGGTTAATTTCTTCTTGCCCTTCCCTAACTCCTACCCTTCCCTCTGAGATTCCTAAGTCTGTTACATGCTTCCATGCTGTCTCAAAGGGTATTAATAAATATCAATGGTTAACTTTGTAGAAGGTTCTAGCAATTCATGTTCTCAGGAACAGGGTCAGTGCATGTCCGTTTTTTTATACACTCATCAGCACTGGGTATTTTTTCTCCTTTTAAATGTTGTGAATGATGGGTGGGAAAAAATGGTATCTGTCATTGTCTAATTTGTATTTCTTTTACTATCAACAATAAAAAACCTCTTTTCCTATGTGAATTTTCTGTTTAAATTTCCTTTGTAGAGGTGGTGTTAGGTAATACTCTTTGCCGATGTTTCTGTTGGATTGTTTGCCTTTTTCTTGTCATTTTAAAAATGATTATATTAACCTTTGTCATATGTGATGCAAATATTTTCTTTTGATCTATAATTTAAGTCTTTAGCCAATGGAAAGTTGTGTATGTAACCAAAGCTTTCCATTAATAGCTATGGACTTCTATTTTTAAAAAATATATATTTTTATTTATTTCAGTGAGGAAGGGAGAGGGAGAGAGAGATAGAAACATCAATGATGAAAGAGAATCTTGCTTGACTGCCTCCTGCACGCTCCCCACCCCCACTGGGAATCAAGTCCACAACCCAGGCACGTACCCTTGAGTCCACAGGTCGATGCTCTATTCACTGAACCAAACCAGCTAGGGCTTTATTTAAGAAAGTTTCCTCCACTCTGAGATTATATAAATATTTTTCTAAATTTTCTTATAAAATACTTATAGTTTTGTTTTTATTATTAGACTCATTCATTCAACTAATATTTGTTGAACACTTATTATATGCCTGGTCCTCTTCTAATTCTAGTGGATATATTTTCTATTTAGGAGAGATAGACAATAAACAAATGAACCAATAAATAAACCAGGCATTTCACCAGAGAATTAAATATAGTGCATGATGTGTGAGGCAGGCTGCTTCAGATTGGGTGATCAGGAAAGGCATCTTTGAGGAGGTAAAATTTAAACTGACTCAGGAACCACTAATGATTAGTGGGGAAGTACAGGGAGAGGAGGCAGATAGAAATGGCCTTGGTGTGTGAAGAAGAGCAAGAAGTCTGTTGTAGCTAATGCATCAGGGAAATGGGAGGCAAGTTGGAGAGGGAGACAGCACTAGAACACAAGGGCTTAGTGGGCCACAGCAAGGGGTAGGGGTTTTATTCTACATTGAAGATTTGTAGTTCATCTGGAATTTGTGTTTATAGGTAATGTGATATGGGGATGTGGGGTCTTTTATTTTCCTCTCTCAGTCTTTGAGAGTTATATGTAAAACAAGCTATTCATTTTTTTCAAGTGATAGGGGGACTAGGATGATATCGCACAGAATCTCACTTCACTTTAAATACTGTACAGCTATTATCATTATGTGAAATATATTTTCAATTGAAATTAAATATATAATGAGTATAATGTTTTTATGCCAGGAAATGTATGTGATCATTAAATAAAATCCTTTCAGAACTTTTTTTTAGAACTATGGTCAGAAGCAGTTGATAAGTCACCTATGAAAGCCAGTCTTATTACTTCATAGTCACAAAAAGCTTTTTATCCAAAAACATAGCCCTAGTTGATCAGCTATTTTATTCACTGAACTTGGCTCTGAGAAAAATTCCAAAAGTCAAATATCCCCACAAAGGGATAAGATTTGCCTTCAATAAAGATATTTTAAAAAATTGTGCCAAGGCTCCAAAGACAAGCCTGAAGAGGTCTTCCAAAACTATTTTTGCACAATAGCAACATGACAAGAGTAGGCACATGACAAGAGTATAACACCATGTAGGTTAGGTATTTCTGCCAATTTTTAGCTGAAGAAAGATTAAATAACTCATACCTCACTCAAGGTTCTTGACTCCAAGTTCAGTGCCCTCTTTACACACTAAGTTAGTTGTCTAAGACCACACAACTTGAAATGGGAGAAGCCAGAGTTCACAGCCATTGCCCTGACCACTAGCTACATGAACATCTTGACCATTGAGCTACTTCCCTTAATGAATGCTCTCTATGGATTTGATTGGTCTGCCAATTTGCAAATAGTCATCCCTGCAGCAAATACCTAAGTTGATTTTTTAAAAAGTATTTTGCATTTTAAAATATTGGAGATTGAGTGACATGTGTATTTCTTGGTCATTTTAAGATCCAGAGACATTTGCTAAGTTGACCTTGAATATAGGAATACCCTAGGAAATCTTATGGTATCTGGTAACTAGTATATCAGTCAAAATTAAACAATGCCTATTAGCATTACAACTGAAGGCCCCCAAAAGGGGTCAGGACCAGGTTTTGGTCTGGACTCTGTTCCCTAGCTTCTCTAAGATACTGGGGAAAATCACTTACACTTTCTGGGCTTCTGTATCACTTACGGTTCTTAAATTTGATGCAAGATGGCCGAAACTGGTTTGGCTCAGTAGATAGAGCATCGGCCTGCGACTGAAGGGTCCCAGGTTCGATTCTGGTCAAGGGCATGTACCTTGGTTGCGGGCACAGACCCATTAGGGGGTATGCAAGAGGTAGCTGATCAATGTTTCTAGCTCTCTATCTCTTTCCCTTCCTCTCTGTAAAAAATCAATAAAATATATTTAAAAAAATTTGATGCAAGATGGAAACTGATTACTACTACTACCTTAAGTAACAGAGGATTTATTGGAAGGATACTGCAAGACTCACAAATGCTTCAAAAGTTCAAAACTGTCTTGGAAACCAAGAACCAAGCATCTGATTGACCTGAGCTAAAGGAATCGAGGTACTATTAGGGAGTAATGGATATAGTACAGTCAAACAAACCCCACTCATCCACTATTGCTTTCCTTTTAGTATCTTACAAGAGAATCTTTAGGACATCTTTTAGCTCTGGCATCTTCTGCTTCTCTGTATTTGGAGAAGGGGGGCAGGAAGAGGACATATGCAAATAGGGTAGTCAGAAATGCTGTGGCCGAATATTCCCCTGAAGGAGGAAGGCTGAGACACCATGACAGACCAATTTAGCATGTAGCAAGCAGGAAGTAGAAGAGGTGTTAAGCAAATAAAGGGTTTGGGTAGACAAATTATGAGGAACAAGCACAAATGACACTTCTAACAAGTTTTGGAAAATTCCAAACACTTCTGACAGTCACAGCCTCTCCAGATAAAGGGCAGTCTTGACTATGTGAAAAAGACTATGGTGGGAGGTTTCTTCATGCCTGCAAATATAGCACCATCACAAGCTTTGCATTTGACTGCCATGTAGAAGTATATGTTAAACCAGTGGTTCTCAACCTTCCTAATGCCTTGACCCTTTAAGACAGCTCCTCATGTGGTGGTGACCCCCAACCATAAAATTATTTTCATTGTTGCTTCATAGCTGTAATTTTGCTACTGTTATGAAGTGTAATGTAAATATCTGGTATGCAGGATGTATTTTCGTTGTTACCAATTGAACATAATTAAAGCACAGTGATTAATCACAAAAATAATATGTAATTATATATTGTGAAATATTTATTTCTAATTACAAATAAATGAAATTTTCTCTTGAATCGTGGAGTAGCATGGGTAACAGTCTTAATATGACAACAGTAAACTACATTGCTACATTTTGCAACACTGAGGAGCAGTGTGTTGGTTCCTAAGACCATGGGAAATAGGTGTTTTCCAATAGTCTTAGGGCCATTCGACCCCCAAAGGGTTCGCCACCCACAGGTTGAGAACCACTGTGTTAAACAGTCTTTCCAATCACAATTTGCAAACGTGAAGCCCACAAGCCAGGCCTAGCTTTGCAAAGAATTTGTTTCCAAGAGATAAAAATACAATTTCTGACTTTTCCTGAAAAAAAAGAAAAAGAAAAAAAAAAAGGAGGTTCTGGCAACACTGGGCCTGCAGAGCAAGTTTTCCATTGTCTTCTGTCAGGATGCTGGCTCTCCAGTTTGCCATACCCTCCTCATGGCCCTTTCCACTCATAACGATGCCTGCCTGGACCCTGGGAGCATTCCAGGTTCTTACCCATGTCAAAACTACTTCCATGACAACCCAGCGAAGGCCGGGATGTGCACTGCCATCTTGAAGATCTACCAGTGACCTGTTCAAGCCCCTAATCTCTGTCGTTGGGACTCCTTTGGTAGGATCCCTTTGCTCCCAACTTACACCTGTCATGCTAGACACAACCATTTCCTCTTCCCCAATCAAGACACATTTTTCCCTTCTGTCAGCCAATCTTCAGGCATCTGTTCTCCTAAATGACCTTAAATACCTGATGGTGGAAAAGGCAGCAAAGAATCCCCATTTAGCATCTTCTAAAATGTAGGGGGGGAGGGGGGATAACTATGCATCTGGAAATATTTTCTTGTCTTCTTGGAAGACAATCTCTGAGGAAAATCTTCCTCCAGGGCTATCTGTTCATTTATTTTCTGTGAGTAGCTGTGGATGTGCAGGGCACTAATAGATAATGATTCCCCTAAGTGAGTCTCCCCTGCACACAGCTGATCCCATCTGGATGCTACTTCTCATATATTTCTATCCCTGAACTACAGCCCACAGAGTAGGTCAGAGACCATTCAGTTCACCTTCTCCTTTGTGGAATCCATTCCCTACAAAGCAGCCACATTTCCTTGCTTAAATCTCTTGGATGATTTCTGAGTTGCTTTGAGGTTAAATTTTAAGATGCTTAGAAAAGTCTACAAATCCTTGCCTTGTTTGCGTCTTCCTTATCTCTCAGATTTTACCTCCCTTTGCATCTTCCCTGGCTCACTTCAATTTGAATACCTGGGTCTTCCTTCAATTTGTGGAAGATGCCAAGCTCTTTCCCACCACAGGGCCTTGATGCTTGCTGCCCCTTCTTTCTGGAGGTCTCCCTTTTCTCCTAACACCTATTATCCTTCAGCCCTCAGCTTTTAAATCCTACTTTGGCAAAGAAGCTTTCTCTGTCTTCTACCTCCCTCCCATTTCCCATCCATAATCCCCATTTCTCATAGTACCATGTCTCTGCTATTATTTTTAACACAATTTGTATTTCCTCACCAAACTGTAAACTCTATGAGAATAGAGACCTTACAATTTTGTACCTATTGACTGACTGACTGTTCAGGGTCAGCCCAGTCTCATCCATAATAGAGTCGGTGAACAATATATATATTTTTTAATCAAATGAATGAAAACCCACATCCCATTCCCCAGGCCAGTCAATACCACATTATGTGATCTTCTGCAGTGAATTAGACATCCTTTCTTAAGAATGGTATTTTTTTATGACAGCCTCATATAAGCAGCTTTATCAGAAGATAAGCCTGGTGGAGAGGACCGCTATTTAACTTTTAGCTTCCCCAGACCATCACCCACTGAGTAGAAAAACAAATCACCAGACCCCATTCCAGACCACCTAATGAGAGAACTTCGGGGTGTGGCCCAGCATTCTGTGTTGTAACCAGCCTTCCAGGTAATTCCGATACACGATTACGTTTGAAAACCATCCTTCAAGGCTTTGCAGTTTTTAACCTTCTTTTTTACATTTGGTCCTTAATCCTGAGTATAGTCCTGCTCATAGAATGGTATAATCTTAAAACTCCCCCAGAGGGAAATATAAAAATGCACAAGTGTGAATGAATAAAATCTCGGCACAAAGGCAGAAGAGCCAGGGTGCAAACCTTTGTTCATCCATCCCCGGCCTGCCTACCTCCGGTCTGATCTGCTTTTTTCCACCCAGAAAAGCAGTCACTGAAGTTTTAAGAATGGTTGCGTGCCACTGACGTTTTCAATCAGATCGTCCTCCCCGGGGTGCGGGAGACATTTGTGGCAGCGGAGCCCCGTCCCACCCCTTCCTGGACCTGGCACAGAAGTAATTGAGACTAAAAGCCCTTTCAGCTTCAGAAGCACCGGAGGCTCGGGCCGACTTCCCCGCCCCTCCGCTCCAGGAAAACCCGCAGTGGATTTCATTCACGGAGGGACGGGAGCGGCCGCCGGCGACGCACCTCACTGCGCATGCTCTCTCGCCCCGCCCGCTCGGAGCCGGAAGCGGAGCTCGCAGCCGGCCCGGCCTGGCCAGGGCGTCGGCACCGGCGGCCATCTTGGCTTCCCCGGCGAGGCGGCGAGAGGGGAAGAAGTTGTAGGGTGGGGGCCGGAGTGAGGAGGAGGGGAGAGGAGGGGGAGGAGGCCGCGGTGGGGCAGGGCGGGGACTGCCTGCCCGCCTGGGTTGCGGAAGTGGTAGCCGCTGACCGAGCTTGCTGCTTTCTCGCTGCTGCTTCAGCTTCCCGGTTCCCCCACGGACGGAGAGGGCGGCCTGGCTGTGGATGGTCAGATAGCTCCTGTCTTCCGCCGCCGATCCCTGGCCACGACCAGTACGGAGCAGACGGCGGCAGCGGCAGCAGCAGGCGAGGAGGAAGATGGCGGGACGGCTGCCGGCCTGTGTGGTGGACTGTGGCACCGGGTACGGGGCTTGCGGGCGGGGTGGGGAAACTGAGGCTGAGGTGGGAAAATGGCGGGGAGGAGGAGGTCGGGGCATGGATGGTGCGGCCAGGTGCCGCCGCCCGCGGTGTCAGCTCTGGCCCGGTCGGGGTGCGAGGGGTGGGGCCCGGAGAGACAGGCCGCCTGCGTTCCCGGTTTCACGCTCTGGGACTTGGGCGGGTGCGCGGGGCCGAGAACCCCCTACGGGACGGGTTTCTCCGCCCTTGCCCGCCGCGGGGGGCTGCCGCCCGGTGCGCGGAGGTCGCCTACCGGGACGCGCCGACGCGGTGCGGGGGTTGCCGCGCCCGGCGCCGGCTCGCCCTTCCCTCCGCGCCCGGCTCCCTTCCCTCCGCGTCCTGCCTGCCCCTTGTTGGGGGCCCGAGGGGTCGGGCGCGGGGACCGGCTCGGCAGAGGAACGAGAAAAGAGAAGCGCTCCGTGTAGGTTTTGCAAGATCGCTGTGACTACACTGCCCGGGGTGTGGGTGGGGAATGGGAAGAATCGGCTTCGGAAAATGGGAAGCTAAATTGGGGCTTTCACTGGCCACCCACCTCCTCCTCCTCTTCAACTCCCGGCCTTTTCCCTCTCAGCCTGCGTCTTCACCGGCGAACCGAGGCACATTTTAATTTGAGAAAGATGTCATGTGTTACTTCTCTTGCCTTAAAAAAGTCCCCCAGTGAGCAAGCGCGCTGCAACTTCCTTAGTTTTGTCAAAGCCGCTTCCTGCTTTCAGTCTTTTATACCCTTATAAGGTAGTTTTTCATTTCCAACCTGAGCACATCTTATCAGAACTTGCAAAATTAAGCCGATTTCAAATAGACCCTACTTACTAGAGATAAGTGTCAAATTATGTGAACTTAAAAAAATATATTTGTTTTCCGGGGATGGAGGAAGGGAAGCACCCAGGAAAATAATTTTAAGTGGTGTACATTCATTCTGTGACGATATCTTACAGCGAGAAGGCAGGCATGGAGTGAATAAGAGGATGTGCTTACTCTTCCAAGAGCTGTTTATCATAGATCTGTAGTGTCATTTACTGAACTATAGAATGTTAAGAGTTACACCACACTTTGGAATTATATATAGAACATGCTGTCTATATTTTAATGTAGAATGACTGCTTTATGTTACTGTATTGGAAGTGTTTTCTTTTTGTGGATGTGTCCTGCACTGATTTATTATTTTATCTGTTGATTTCCAAAATACTCCCAATTTTGGGGTATAGGGGGTGGGTGGGGTTGGGACAGTTGGATTGCTAGTCTTCATCTCTCACCCTTTATTATGGGGCAAACCATTCTTAAAGGATGCTCCTCTATTTGCTCTCCGTAAAATTTCTCTTAACTTTATGCTAGTGTGGCAGTTTCTAAAATTCCAGCCGTGCATAGGGAAACAACCCATCTATTAATATTTTCCCTTGGGGAAAATTAGCCTAGTTTAGCCTTGGTTACATATATTTTTTTTTTTTTTTTTGTGGACAGTTTATGAAAGCTACTTTTTCTTAATCGAGTCTTACTTTCCAATATTTTCTTTTTCTCCCTTCTTACTCTAATTGGTGAATAGTTTTATGTTCAGGGTTAATTTTAAAATCAGATTTGGCTTGACTGAGAAGGAATTTTCAGTGTTTTTGTTAAACTGAAAAATATTACTACATAGTTAATATTTTTATACTTTAGAAATTAATGGGTTGTCAATAAAGTTTAGTATAGATAATTGTCACCCTTACCCGAGTAAATAACATCTTAAGTAGGATATTACCTTGTCTTCATTTTTTTTTTTTCTCTTTTGAAATACAGTTTTGGTTATATTTGAATTAGTATACTCGATATTTCATTGAGGTTAACTGTCCTTAAGTGATCATTCTGATAGGGCAACTTTGATCTTAAAACACCTGCCTACTGACCAGGAGGTGTGGGGAGGGTTCAGTTTATATTTAGAATATTTTTGTTTTAACATTTCAGTTATTACTACTTTGTTACATTTTATATTATTACATTAGTAAATGCCTCACAAAGAGGGGTTTTTAACTGAACACTCATGATTTCAATGGAATTGATGTTGCCCCTTACTTTCTTTTACAAAACATCTATCACAATTTGAAATTCCATCTTTAGAGATCCATTTATTTTGGTCTTCAAAAGGCTTTTTGGTCTTTCAGTTGCCTTTTAATGCAACTCATAGAATAAATCTTTAGCTTTATTAGCACGTAGAGGATGCTCATTGAGATTGGACCATGGGACAAGCATCTCTAAATGAGGCCTTACTTGATAGGGAGTTATGTTTCAGAATAGTGTGTGTGGTCTTCAGATGCAAATTGTGCACCTATAATTTCTTTTTTTTAAAATATATTTTAAAGATTTTTTACAGAGAGGGATAGAGAGCTAGAAACACCAATGAGAGAGAAACATCGATCAGCTGCTTCCTGCACACCCCCTACTGGGGATGGTCCTGCAACCAAGGTACATGCCCTTGACAGGAATCAAGCCTGGGATCCTACATTCATCAGGCCCACACTTTATCCACAGAGCCAAACCTGTCAGGGCTGCACCTGTAATTTCTGTATTCCTTTGTGCTTTAGAGAATGCATTCATGTCTGAGGTCTAATTGCAGTTACCCACTTAATGTAAGTGAAAAATGAAAATCTTAATCAGGTTGCTCATTCCATTTAATTATATACATTAGGCAAAAGGTTATTGAAGAAAGTGGCCATCTATGAAACTTGGTGATCTTAGGTAAGAAAAGCTTTTAAGAGTTAGGAAACGAAGCTTAGAACTACAATTTAAAAATCCTTCAGAGATCCTTTATCTCAACATATGATGAAGAATTACTTAAGCTCAGATCATAAAAAATAACTCCTTTTGAAAAAAAATGTAGAAAGAAATAGTTCTTTCATATTGATATTCTATCTATACACTTTTTTGGTTTGTATTAGAATAGTGCTGCAGAATAAAATTTGGCCACAAAGATTCTCATTGATAGAATTGGTTGCTTAAGAACTAAATTACAGAAATTATAGCTATAACCAGTGGTGAGGAAACATTTTTTTAAAATATATTTTTTTATTGATTTCAGAGAGGAAGGGAGAGGGAGAGAGAGCTAGAAACATCAATGATGAGAGAGGATCACTGATGGGCTGCCTTCTGCATGCCCCTATGAAGTTTGAGCCTGTACTCTTGAACCAGGGACCCTTCAGTCTGCAGACCGATGCTCTATCCACTGAGTCAAGCCGGCTAGAGCAAGGAAAACATTTTTTTAAAAGCACTTTTAAACACATGAAAAGTTAAAATTATCTTGTTTTTTTTTTTTTGCATGTTTTCACTCACATTTCAGTCAAACCAAATAAATGAGCTTTTAATGTACTTTTATTAAGTTGTGGCTTAGTTATAGAGCTTTGCAATGTAAAATTTCTTTCCCCCTTTAAGAAGTATTCCCTCCCTCCCCCCAACCCATCCGCGCCATATATATTGCATTGGTAAATTATTTCCATTGATTATGATAGCAGAGGTTATCTCCAAGGGCAGAAATAATCACTTTATCTGTTACCCCAAAAAAGTTCATTATCATTTTTATTCCTTTATGAATCATGTTTTACATGCTGTTTGAAGTAACAGACATGTTCCTGTTGAGAAGTTAATCTTATTTAGATTTTCTTAAAATCTCTTTCTCCTTTTTTTTCTTTCTTGATTATTTTGTGATGAAACATTGATTTTTGGATTGGATATATATTGTATCTAATGAACTTTCCAGCCTTATTGTAAAATGCAGTTAAAAATTTTTATTTTTAACCATAGAAGGGAAAGAAACACCAATAGAGGACTTGCTAGTCAGGTTTTTTAATTATCTTATTTAAACTTGTGACAACTATTTTTTTAACCTAATTTTACAAAAGTAAGAAAATTAGATTAGAAAATCTAAATTACCTTTTTAATGTCATGTAGTTAGCTGCTAGTAAGAGTTGCTATTTGGACTTAAACTTTCCTGTACTTGAGCCTGTGTTTTTCTATCACACTAACTCAGCCTCTTTTCATAACTATGCACTTGGCTTTATTTTTATTGGTAAGATCAACTCTATTCTTGTTTAAAGTAATCGTTAAAAAATCCTACTATTACTCATTTGATTTAATTAATTAGAGAAACATATTGGGCCGATCTTTCTGACTTAAGATTTTTTTTCCTCATTATGTGGATTCTTTGACTTATTTCCTTATAACTTTGCTTAAATGTAGTCTCTAGAAAAAAATTTACTCTTATAAGAGAGAGAGAGAAACAGACAAAAGGTTTTGTTTATTAGGTTATTAATAACAGCTAACATTTATCAAGAATTGTGTGTCAGGCCCTGTGCTAAATGCTTTCTATTATCCCATTTACTTTTCACATTAACTGAGAAGTATTATCTCTATTTTATAGACAAGAAAATTTAGGGTGAGGGAAGTTAAACTGCTTGTCTAAGGTATTGTAGCAAATAACTGATAAAGCCATCATACAGGGTGGGGCAAAAGTAGATTTGCCGTTGTGGATATGTGAAACATAAGAGTTTATTTCTTGTATTATTATTTATTAATTATTGTACTTTCTATAAGAAAAACTAAAAACCTACCCTTTTACTCCACCCTGTATAGTGATCCTCACATAGAAGATGAGCCTTTGATAGGATGTTGATTAAGGCAGAAAGCAATGTTCATAATTAAGTACTGCTTGCACAGGTAGAAAGTAGTATTGTTAAATCAAATCTTGATGTATACTTACCAGTAGGCCAGGCACTCTTGGAAATATAATGAAAATGCATAATAAAACCCGCTTTCAGGAATCCTAATGACAAGAGCCAAAAATCATTTAAAAAATTAGAGCCTAATGGAAGACTACATTAATCAAACATTAAGATACTTAACTTTTCTGACAGCAACAGCTGTTCTGTAGGTTGTAAGGAAAGAAAAGGATTATGCCATAGTCAAGAAATGTTTAGTGAAAGTAGGATATGAGCTCTCTTTTTAAGGATTTGAAAGGATGCAGAAGGAAAAGCATATATAACAAAATGGAGAGAATAACTGGTTTTTGCTTTTAGCTCTTTTAGCATATGTTGCATATTCCCCACATTATGAATTGACTACATAACATAATGCAGACTAGATTATGTAATGTGAAAAGGTGCTAACAAATTATTGTGCACTTACTGTGTACCTAGGTGTTCATTATATGTCAGCAAAGTTTTGATTCAAAGTATTTTCACTTGACAAAGTATAAAAATATAGGAGAATCGTGAAATGTTGAAAATAGGTATTTCAGAGTTTTCAGAGTGGAATGCACTAGGATCAGATGTAAAAGAGGTATTTGGGATGCAGTTATGGCATCTGGCACAGAAGTAGGAACCAAACTTTTTTTTTGAAAGTATGAATAAATGAATGAATAAAGAAGAATTAGGTGTTTGGTTTACAAAACTGCTTCAGAAACACCCTTACTCAGTGACTCAGAATCCTCAAAGGTTATACCTAGGAATATTCATTTTAATAGGCTTCCTAAGATGATTTTTAATTAGCCATCTAAATACTAGCTTTGCAGAGTGGGCTGAAATAAGGTTGGCGGTGGGAATGGAGTAGAAAAGAGAAATTTGGGAAACATTGTTTTGTTTTGTTTTTATATAGTGTGGACCTTTCTTCTGGCAATTGTCATTGTTTGTTTATGGTCAACAAGATCTTTGCAATCATTAGCTGTTTTTCAGTTCAAGCTCTACCATTTAAAATGATCTGAAGCTGTACACTTGAAATGCTGCAGGTATTTATTTTCCCATCTGTTATTTGGCAATCATAATATCCAAAACTTTTTTGAGATAATGAATAAAAGTGGTTCATTACAGTGGTTCTCAACCTTCCTAATGCCGCGACCCTTTAAGACAGCTCCTCATGTAGTGGTGACCCCCAACCATAAAATTATTTCCGTTGCTACTTCATAACTGTAATTTTGCTACTGTTATGAAGTGTAATGTAAATATCTGATATGCAGGATGTGTTTTCATTGTTACCAATTGAACATAATTAAAGCATAGTGATTAATCACAAAAACAATATGTAATTATATATTGTGAAATATTTATTTCTAATTACAAATAAATGAAATTTTGTCTTGAATCATGGTGTAGCATGGATAAAAGTCTTAATATAACAACAGAAAACTACATTGCTACATTTTGCTACACCCAGGAGCTGTGTGTTGGTTCCTAAGACCATGGGAAATAGGTATTTTCCAATAGTCTTAGGCGACCCCTGTGAAAGGGTCACTTGACCCCCAGGTTGAGAACCGCTGGTATACAGTAAGAGCCCAATACATTGTAATTACTTCAATTATCAGTTAGCTCCCTTCCCGCCTTTTTTTTTTTTTTTTTTTAAATTGAATTGAAGGTTTTAAGGAAAGGAACACAGTGTCATGCCTATTTTCTTATCTCCAGCTAGTCTCTTATCTCATCCTATTTTTTATTCCTCAGGAGGAGAGTATGTTCAAAATAGGGCTAAATTTCCCTTCACAGTATTCCTCCTTGTCCAGCATGCTTCCTCTCCTCCAACATGTGGAAACTGATAAATGCTTGGATTAGGGGCAGAAGTGTGGAATGGTTAAAATGTAGCTCTAAGCAATGTATCTTCTGAAACAAATCCTCTATAAAAACATGTGAATGCTCAACCTGTAATTCTATTGAACTTGTGGTCTCTTTTATGACACTACTGACCTGTAATAGCCACTGTCATAGAGGCAAGAACAGAGCAATTAGGTAATAACAATTAACATGCTTTATATAGCTTACCAAGTACTTATAATACATATATTATTTAGTCACAGTACAAAATAAGGTGATGTTATTGGATTAATGTATTAAGTTTGGTTCTTCAGAATAGGATAGTGATTCATATTATCTTGTGTGCTATTTGTTTTATAACTTTATGTGGGTCTTTATGTCATAAAATATATAAAAGGTTGAGCAATAATACCAAAGTAAATAGACAAATATCCTACTTTTTCCAAAGGACCATTTTGTAGAATTTTAATACTTTTCTTTCAATTTTTTTTTTTTTTAAATCATTCCAAACTGTTGATTTAAAACTCGTCCTTCTTACATACTCCTTGTAACCAGGAAAGGAAGACTTGGATTTGCATGGTCAGGTATATTCTTTTTGTCTTCTGCTCTTTCTCCCTATCCCTATCTCAAAAAACATTTTCTCCATCTGTTTTGATGCTGGATGTTTCTTCTTTAAACATTCTCTCTTTTAAGAATTCTTGCCCTTTGAGAATGGTGTCTTCGAGACTTAGTAATTTACAGTAATTAGTGTGAATGAGCCTTTGCTACAAGGAGGATAAAAGTCTTAAAGGGGAAATACAGTTTAGGGTTGGTTTTTGAAATTATTTAAAATGTAAACTACAGCCGAAACTGGTTTGGCTCAGTGGATGGAGCATTGGTCTGCTGACTGGAAGGTCCCAGGTTTGATTCAGGTTGGGGGCATGTACCTTGGTTGCGGGCACATCCCCGGTGGGGGGCGTGCAGGAGGCAGCTGATCAATGTCTCTCCATCGATGTTTCTAACTCTCTATCCCTCTCCCTTCATCTCTGTAAAAAATCAATAAAATATATTAATAAGTAAAAAAATAAATAAATAGAATGTAAACTACATTGGTCTATGGTAAAATACAAGTGTTCAATTATTTAGTTTTAGAGCTTAGTCTAATTAAATGCAGTGCACTTTGCTTCTGCTATGTAAGTATTTTTTAAATTTAGTTACTTAAGGCTACAAAAATAGCATTTAATGTTCATTTGTGACACTTTCATGAATTAAGGGAAGTGCCTAATGACTTACATTAAGTTGTGGAGCTAAAAAAAGAATTTGAGAAATAATTTAAACCATACTTTACAAATGAAATAGAGGTCCAGAGTTGAGAAATGTCTTTCAGGATTGTTCCTAGTTATTGATTGACTAGAGGCTTGGTGCATGAAATTTGTGCACGGGAGGGGGGGGG
>PVJN01022141.1:22904-33889 GCA_004026805.1 Lasiurus borealis | reverse complement strand
GGGCATCACTAATTTCTTGCATCTGAAAAGTGAGATGAACTGAAAGAGCATTTAGCTCCCTTCCTATACTTTAATTCTATATGTTTCTTTAATATAAGTTCTTCAGCACTGAGTTGTGGCAAAAATGCAATGGCTTCTGTCTCATCTACACCTCATATCATTGCAACCTTTAAAGCATAAAATTTACACCTTTCTACAACAGATGCTTCACCTTTTCTGAATGCTCCTCAACTTAATGATACTCAAGTTAATACTTAATCTGAATGGAAAAGGTCCAATTCCCACCTAACTGGCTTTCTGTGATATGTCCAAGTTCTTTAAATTTTAACAAAATCTTCACCAATTCCTCCTCCTTTTTCTTGGTAACACCAACCCAGATCTCTCTTCAAATCTCAGTCTAAAATCTCCATGTATCTTTATATCTCCCACAGCGCCTCACTGAGATTTTTGCACTTATATTCAGTAAATCTCATTGTATGACTTAATGAACTTTTTCAACAAGGGAGACTTTGAATCACCTCAATTTTTAAAGTATCGATTGGAACATTTACTTGATACAACAGTGATTTATGAACTTGTTTGTTTAATTTTAATAGTAGTTTATAACCTTGTTTGTTTTTTTCAGTACACTGGAGAAAAACATAAAATCAGGTAAAATAAGAATTCACTTTTTTCACAGTAAATATGAAAAGTCAGACTTATAGGCATTATTCCTCCCTTTAAAATCATAAATTAAGCCCCGTGTGGCTCAGTGGTTATGCATGTACCTATGAACCAAGAAGTCAGGGATCAATTCCCAGTTAGGGCACATGCCCAACCGGGGAGTGTGTAGGAGGCAGCCGATCAGTGATTCTCTCTCATCACTAATGTTTCTATCTCTTTCTCCCTCTCCCTTCCTCTCTGAAATCAATAAAAATACATTTTTTTTAAATAATAAAATAAAATTCCAGGCTTACCATGAAGACAGTAAGCCCGAAATGTTGCCCTACCTGTGCGCCCAGACTTCTTCGCCGTGTTCACCGCTGCCATGAACATGTACTCACTATTCGCATCGTGCACACTGGCTTGATGCCTCTGAAAGAGAAAGTCAGAAAACAGGTTGGTCACCTGCTCTCTCCCTTCTCCATCCCTGTGATTTGTTGGTTTGGTTTGGGTTTTGGGGTTCATTTGTGGACTGTTTTCTGTTCTTTGTCGGATTGGTATGTGACAAATGTTATAATGGGACTTAGGGTACCAGTAGTAGCTGAGAAGGAAGAAGGTACCTGGCTTTTGGCTAAGTAGGAGAACAAAATGAAAAGGCTTTAAATAAAAAGAGCTGACTTCTAGCTGAGACCAGCTTGGTTCAGTGGATAGAGCGTCGGCTTGCGGACTGAAAGGTCCCAAGTTCGATTCCGGTCGGGGGCATGTGCCTTGCTTGAAGGCACATCTCCACTGTGGGGCATGCAGGAGGCGATTGATCGATGTTGTCTCTTTCTCATCGATGTTTCTGACTTTCTATCTCTCTCCCTTCCTCTCTGTAAAAAATCAATAAAAATACATTAAAAAAAAAAAAAGAGCTGACTTCTGTATTTTGGCCTTTATTGTTCTTTCCTCTGTAGAATTAGATCATGGGCTCTCTCTCATTCTCTTCTTTATCTCTTTTTTCATATTCCATTTGGCACACATACACTCCCCGCCTGGTCAGTGATCACACTGTGGCCTCACCTGGGTATTAGCAGACTTGCATCTTATGCAGGGAGGTGTAAGTTCTTTGAGAACGTGTGTTGTAAAAGGCTAAAAAGAATATTCTCAGCACAGATGTCTGTTGCTGTCATTATTGTTGTTGTTTTGTCATTCTGCGTAGCTTTTCAGTTGTTTTGCATCAAAAATAAGGAGCCCTAATAATTTACCATGGAAACAAGCTGGCCATGTACTTCCCAGCTCCTACTGGTTGGTACCTTATAAGATTTTCTCACTGATTATTTCTTAATTAACCAATTGAGTGAAACAGAACAGTTTCATCTTTGTCCCTACACTTAAGAAGCTTAAAGTATGGAGCCCACGTTAAATGATTTTTAAAAGCACAAAGCATCTTATTTTTTTTATGTTTTTACCTTCCTCCAGACTTTTTGTCTCTGATGGGCATCAATTGTCTCATCTTTGGTGAATAATAATAACATATCTCTTTGTAAGCCACTGAATAAGTTTTGAAATGCGGCAGCTGTAAAGTAAGCTTCTGTTTTGAGTTAGTAGCTTAGTTAGGAGGTATATCTTGAGAGAGAAATAGTCTACCTGTTGATCCATGTACTCTGGTAAGAATAATATGAACTTTGATGAGTTAAATGACCACTGATATTCCTCAGTAAAGCTGATGCAAGAGAAGATAGACATGGCTCACCTTATTTTTAAACCAACATAAAAATATGCATCCAAAAATGTAGGTGACGCCAAAAGCTACACATCCTATGGGTAACCAGAACTTCAGCTGGCAACAAAGCTGCGATTCTGGGTAAGAAAAGAGAGATGTTAAGAACAAATTCTAAAAATCAAATCTCCTCTTTCAGTGCTGAATCCCAAGGTTGGTGTTTGTTTTTTGTTTTTTAACAAATTTAAAAGAACAATTTAATCAAAGGAGCTTGTCTTCATTGCAACCATAAAACCCAGTAAATAGTAAACAACATCATTTTAGTATTAGAGCAAGGATCCAAAAACTGAAACCTAAAAGACTGTATGCACAAATATGTTCACAAATGTGACTAATGAAAAGGACTTTTCTGTCTATATTTTTGCAAAAGAATAAGTAGACATAAAACTTTTCTTTTCAGTCATCTCGCTGCATTCTACAAATTTAGCAAAAACCACAACCTTTAAGCCTTATGTAAATAGAAGGAATAGTCATTAAGCCATGGGTTTAGGTACTTCATTTTTCCTGATTGTTTATGGCATATGTATTTTAGTTATTTTTTTAATATTTTTATTGATTTCAGAGAGAAAGAGAGGGAGAGGTAGAAACTTCAATGATGAGAAAGAATCATTGATTAGCTGCCTTCTGCATGCCCCCCCTGAGGACTGAGTCTGCAACCCAGGCATTTGCCCTGACTGGGAATCAAACTGTGACCTCAGGTGAAGCCACTGAGCCATGCCAGCTGGGCAATGGCATATTTGTTTTAGAGACAACCTGATCTATTTCTAACTCAGCAATCTACATTATCAAATGACATATTACTGGTTAATATCTATTATTATTAATAAACTAGAGGCCTGGTGCACAAAATTCATGCACTGGGGATGTTACCTCAGCCCAGCCTGCCCCCTCTCACAGTCTGAGAGCCCTCAGAAGGGAGCGGGCCTAAACCACAATCTGACCTCCCTCTGCAGGAGGCAACTGGGCTGATCAGGGGAAGGCACCACCCCCATCACCCCACTGCTGTAGCCACTGCCAGTCACCACAGCCACCAAGGTGTTTTCATCAACATGGACTCCAGTCCCTTCACCATGAAAAAATGACAACTTTCTTTAGGCATTTTCCAGACGTGTCTTTCATAGAATATGTTTCCATTGACTTTTAGAGAGCTTGGAAGAGAGAGGGAAAGACAGAGAGAAGCATCAAAGTGAGAGGAAAACTTCGATTGGTTGCCTCCTGCATGAGCCTTGTCCTGGGCCCCAGCCAGGGAGGAGCCTGCAACCTAGGTACATGCCCTTGTTCAGAATCCAACCGGGACCCTGTGGTAGGCAGGCCGAGGCTCTATGCACTGAGCCAAACTAGCCAGGGCAGGATATGACATTTCTTAGCCCCTCCAGCAGCGGACCTTTGTTTTTTCCTCCAGGAGTGAGGTGGAAAAACCCTACATCACTTTCTTGGATTGTTATTACCCAAGTTACCAGGAACACTGTGAGTGGCAGCGAGCAGGGAGCTTAGCCAATGAGCAGTCAGAAAAGGCGTTTCCTCTGCAGCTCACACACAGAGGCCCCCCTTGGTTGTCTGCTGGGGTGGTGGCGGGCTCTGAGTCACACCACAGGCTGCTGGGAGCAGGGCCCCACCCCTGGGTGTGTCCGCTGGGGGCCTGTTCCCAGCCATGCTGTGGTGGCTCAGAGCAGGTGCCCCTGGGTGTTGTGTCTCTGCTCCGGCCCACCCCCAGCCCCAGCCTCCCTGCGGCTGCTGGGGCTGGGGGCAGCACACAGTCTCCTCCCGTCCATCTGTCTGCGCAACTTCCTCCTGAGCTGGTCATGACACCTTAAGGCGTCCCAGCTAATTTGCATATTACCTCATTTCATATATATAGATCATCCCTGACATATTTTCATCATAGGTAATTGTCATCAATTGCACCTAAATGAACTCCAACACAAAATATGCTTATTTTCTTTTCATTATCAAGTAAAGTGGTCAAAATGCATGTGTACATTTACATCTAAAAGATGGAAACAATGTCTTACCGTAAATATGCAAATATTCGTGCTTGAACTTCACTTGAAAAGGAGGAGGATCAAAAATTGATAGTTTGCAGGAGTAATAGCTGTCGTGAGAACTGTCCAAGTTTTTCAGAAAATAGGAGACACTGTTATTGGATGATTGACAGAATTTCAGACTCTGATTGGATTCGGTGTTTCCGCTGCCCTTTGTCTTACTGAAATCACAGATTATTTGCGTCCCTTGCAGCAACTGCATTCTGAATTGCTGGACATTCTCAGAGCATTTGCATAATATTTGTACACCTCCATTGTGAAATGTAAATATTTTAGACTTGGCAAAATCATCAATTTCTTCTGGATAAAAAGGAAAACAAACAAAAACAACATTTTAGGAATAGGTTGCCTTAATAATTATATTTCAATACCAAAGTTATCTCTTCATAAAGTCACCTCTATTGTCTAAAAATGAAAAAAGCTTCACAACAAAAAAGAACATAATAGTTAAAACTGTGCCTTAGAAGCCTAACCAGAAGTTTGTTTATCATATGTGAATATATAATATGCAGGATATTAGACAATATGTTTACAGAGTATGAATGAAACAGATATGGTTTCTGCCCTTTGGCAGCTTCCATATTGGAAAAAGATGGTAAACAAATAAATACGTAGTAATGCACCATAATTTGTGTAAGGCATGGAGAACTAATTGAATAAAGATGGAGAGATTGGTTCTAATTTTTATTGTAAAATCAGAAAATGCCACTTTTTGGCTGGTATGGTTCAGTGGTTGACCATCAACCTATGAACCTGGAGGTCATAGTTCAATTCCCAGTCAGGGCACATGCCCAGGTTGTGGGCTTGATCCTCAGTAGGAGGCATGCAGGAAGCAGACAATCAATGATTCTCTCTCATCAGTGATGTTTCTATTTCTCTCTCCTTCTCCCTTCTTCTATGAAAGCAATAAAAATATTTTTTAAGTAAGAAAATGCCACTTTGAGGAAATGATTTTTAATATTGAAATTGAAAGAGGATTTGCACTTAGTCAAACAAGGAGAGTTTTGGGAAGAGATTTTGGGAATGATGCAAAAAATTCTTATAAGTACAAATAGCTTAAACTAAAAATAAGTGATTATATTTAAACATACATTATAATTATATTCTCTGGCTAGAGTGTAAAGGAACAGATGCATCATTTTCAAATGATAGAAATGTGTGTCTTCTCAGAACCTCATCCATTGAAAACTAAATTAAGGTCTGATGAAAAAGGTTAGGCCCCAGATATTTACTTATTGTTTCATTTTTTTTAAATTAATTTTAATCTTCTAGGAAGCCAAGGTTGATTTTATGAGCTACATAGGGGTCACAGAAGAAGGAGACTGAGATGGTTTTGTCCTGGCTACAGATTCTGAGTTAGATTACTCAGACTGTCCAGTGTCCTTTCACAGTTTGGGAGCTCTTGGGGGATGTCCAGCTGACAGCTTAGGCCCAGCTTGTGGCTGAGCAGTGCTGCCCCTGTGAATTTATATAGGATAAGTTCAAACTGCTCATTGCCTTTCTTTTTTTCTTCTTCCTATTTTTTTTAAATGCGAGAAAGTTTTATGCTGAAATTGTTTTTGGGGAAAATATTATTAAGAAAGTTCTCTACTTGTTTTAAAATCTCTATCTTTATTTTGAAATATGTGTATATTTTTGCTTTTTCTCATCCATATGCATACTTGTTTTATATAGCAAACATATTATTTTGTTTTCCTCCATTGTCATTTAATGATATAAACATTCCATTTTGACATAGTCATCATAATTATCCTTTTTATGGTGATATAACAGGCCATAATGTTAATCTATCATAATTTGTTAAAGCATCTACTAATGCTGAAAGAACTGCTCCAATTTATAATATGACTAGCATTATGCAGGAGGATTCATTTACTACAACCCTACTTGCACAAATTTTATTTAAAATTTTACTTAATATTTTTTTATTTTATTTAAGATTTATTTTCCTTAATATCTGTAGGCTTCAATGTATATCTATCATATTACTTAGGAATAGATTTTCAACTTGGGGTTTGCTTGTGAATATATACACAGGTATTCTAGCTTTCAGTATGGCAGTCCAAGTTGTTCAAAATCACCCTATACCCCAACTAAAATGCTAAACAAAATGTCTTAAAATATTATTAAAAGAGAAGAAAGTACTAGGTTAAGTTTGAAGAACCAGAACTCAGAGAGATAAGCAGAGCTTAGGAGCTACTTTTACTCTGAAAGCATTTTCTGTTCTCCCAGATTCAAACTTTTGTTTTCATGTTTCAACTCCCAGAGTGTGAAAAGTGAGAAATCTAGTAGAATAGATTTTTTTTCCTAAATAAGCTGGGATCCCAAAAGGTTACATCCTTGGAGAACAGGTAAACCAGAAGTAAACCATCCCTCATTCAGATTATAAACCACCTTTGAATCTCTTTAATTATATATCTCAATTCTTACATTTTGTTTAAGGTGATTTTGGATTATTATTACCCATAGACTTTTGAAAGTAAAAATGTAATCTATTCCAGGAAGAAAAAAGTTACATCACAGGCCTCAAATGATAATTTACAAATAATAATAAATACAATGACAAACACACCATAAAAAAATTATCAGACACAAAGGAAAACAAGATAACAGAGACAACAGATTACAAAAACAAATCCACAATTATATATTTGAATTATCAGACCCACAAGATAAAACAATTGAGCTTACTATGTTTAAGGAAACAAAAGACAAAGTTATAATAATAATAATATCTGCAGAGCACAGAAAACAAAAAAGATCAACTAATTTGGAAAAAATAACAACTAATACTGGGAAAAATCACACAGATTAAAAACTTAGGGGAAAGGTTGAGTATTAAAGGAAAAGAGAGAGCTGATAAACTGAAAAATCTGCTAGAAAATTTATTCATAGTGCAGTCATAATCCACAGATTCAAGAATCCCAACAAATCACTAGCAGGCATTTTCAAAATACATACATCTACACACAGCATAATGAAAATCCTAAAAGCAGCAAGAGAGGGAAAAAAGATAGATTACCTTCAAAGAAGCACCTGTTAGAGTGGCAGGTGATGTTGCAACAACCATAAAAGCCATGACACAGTGAAATTATGTCTTATGTCTTCAATGTGGTGAAAGAAACTGTCAACCTAGAACCTATTGTCTAGAAGGACAGTAAAGGTGTATGAAACTTGATACTTTGATAAGTGAAGTATGCATGTTGTGAGAATGACTAAAAGAAAAGATAGAAACAGAATATATAACCTCAGTTCATTCTAAAAGGGGAGAAGAGTTGGAATAGTTGCAATCAGGAAGGAAAATACAGGCATGGAAGACCTCTATGTGCTGACCATGTTTTATCTCTTGACGTGTAGTGGTTGTAGGAATGAGGTAGCATGCCTTATAACTTACTCATCAACAGGACATTTATGTTTGCCCACTTTTCTTTAGAGATGTTTTGTTCTATAATTATATTGTTTAAAGTATAGAAAAACACTGCTTATTTCATTTTAAAAATAGAGGGGATAATATAAGCAAAGGGGATAGAACCAATAGCATGAGTATAGATTACATGAAAATGAAAGTTATTTTGCTTGGGGACTTATTTGTCTGAGTAAATTACGTTGCTACTATCGTTTTGATGCTGACGTCTCTACTGTCTGCTGTAGAAGAGAAAATTCAGTGGGCTGGATCTCAGTTCCTTTAGAAATAATCAAAGTAAATTTCCCAAGGACTTTACAATGGCAATAAGTAAACCACAGGACATCTTGGAGTAAAAGTTTCTGCAGCCACTGTGTGTACAAACAGACACAAATGCATTGTTCTCTATTTCTGAAGATTATTTTATCATCAATTTTTTCCCCTTTTGTGTCCACACAAAATGGTTGGTGGTACAAGATGGAAGAAGTCTAATTCAGTGGTTCCCAAGGAAACCAGAGGCAAATTCTGGTTTCCAAGCAAGCCTCTGTGACTAGAGTACCCTCTTGATTTCAATCTCTTCTCTGTGAAAGGGTGATGGCCATGGTTATGGTTAGGGTTAGGACATGAGACCAAAATATCTTAAAGTTCTTTCTAACCCTTAGTCTCCATGGATCCAGGATCAGAACATACCATCTGAGACTGAAAATAACCAATAGAGCTATTACTTTTCTTCCAGGAAAGAAACCATGTTCTTATAATCCCCTCTCTGTCCCAGCATCTTAATATATTTTATTGATTTTTTACAGAGAGGAAGAAAGAGGGATAGAGAGTTCAAATCATGGATGAGAGAGAAACATCAATCAACTGCCTCCTGCACACCCCCCATTAGGGATGTGCCCATAACCAAGGTACATGCCCTTGACCAGAATCAAACCCGGGACCTTTCAGTCTGCAGGCCGACGCTCTATCCACTGAGCCAAACCAGTTTTAGCTGTCCCAGCATCTTAGTGGGTTGTTTCAGGGAGTTAGGAAAAATAAAAATGAATGAGACTAACTTACTTGTCCATAAAAGTATTTTGGTAGGGCTAGAAAGACTACACTCAAGTTTTCTTGAATGACAGTGCCAAGGGTTTGTGCCATTGACATCAGAGGAGTAATGGAGATGCCCTCCTAAGTGTCATTTCTACTGAGTCAAGCTTAATTTTTCATTTTATCAAAATTACCTAATCACCTTTTTATTATCGAACTAGAGGCCCAGTGTGCAGATTCATGCACTGGGTCCCTTGGCCTGGCCTGCAGAAATTAGGCCAAAACCAGCTCTCCCAAATCCCCTGAGGGATCCCAGATTGTAAGAAGGTGACTCGCCCCGGAATCGGACTCCCTCCTTTCTGGTTCCAGGTGTGTTACCCAAGAACTGCAGGTGCCAAGTCACCGCATCTCAGCAGCTCCTGCATTAAGCATCTGCCCCTTGGTGGTCAGTGCATGTCATAGCTACTGGTTGAATGGTCAAATAGTCAGAGTTGCTTAGGCTTTCATATATATAGATGTAGTAATTAAAAGTCTGACTTAAGTTTCTACATACTCAGTGCTTAAGTTCTCCATCTGGAAAACCACTTGGCGAATCTGTTTATAATTTCAATGGTTTCAACTAAAGAAACTAGGTGTGGCATATAATGGATTGCTTCCTAATTATTTTGGCATCTACAGAACAAATATGCTCAAATACCTAATCACAAATTCTCCTTAGTCTCTGGTGACATTTGAAAAACAGTATCAAAAGGGGGTTATACCTGTAACCATGACTGAAAGCATTTAATGGATAGACAGACACTTTAAGGAAAATCTGTACATTACTTTATACAACTAGAATCTTTTCTTCACCCTCTCTGGATGTTTTTATCTCCAAGGCTAATTAATATTCAACAACCATTTTTATAGCCAGTGCTTGGGTGTCAAATCTGCTTGATCAGTTCTTCTGCCACATCAATAATTAAAAATTGCAAGTGTCCTCTTCACCAATCTCTTTCATCTGGCCCTTTGTTCCTTTCTCTCATGTTTAAATTTTCTCCAGATACCAACTCTTAATATAAAATCATCCTTCCAAATGTCCTCGCCCACACTATCTTCATTCTCCCTAACATACCATCTCCATCTCAAATACCCATACATTCTCACATACATTGCTTGTCCATGCTTCAGACACCCTTGTACCAATAAATATCCCCACACTCTTATACACATTTTCTGTAACATCAGCCTCTACCCAGAATCATATGCAGTCAGATCTGGTAAACTTAGGAATCATACAACAAGTCTGATTCTTCCATGTACAGACAACTGACAGCTTAAGCTGTTTAGATAATTTGTCTATAAGGTCACATAACTTCTTGGGTGCATAAAATATTTAGGTTTTCATTTAAGGTTGGAGTGCCACTAGCAACAACCAAGGGAAGGATTATAAAAGAAGGCAACCCTATGAAGCTAATCAGTGTTCACCACAGACTGAATCTTACAAGACCACTGTTAAAATCTGTCTACAGGAAGAAAGTCCAATTTCCTGTTTTATGCACAGTAGAATGTATTCATTTCTCCCCTATCTAAACCACAACTCTCCAAACCAACACATCTCTCCCTGGACTATAAGAGCTTCCTAACTCTCTGTTGTCACTCTTTCCCACTCATCATCCATTTTCCTCAAGGAAACCAGTGTGATTTTCTAACACACAACATTGGATAGTGCCATTGCCATGTCTGTAAACCATGTATGACCTTCCAATTTCACTGAGAATAAAATCTAACTCCTTACCTTGGTTTCAATGACACACATCACCCACCCCATTTCTCTGAATTGCAGTCATGTTGCTCTTTTTCCTGTTCCTCAAACACAAGAAGTTGGTTCCTTAAGGCTTTGAAATTGTTGTTTCTTTGCCTGGAATGTTCTCTTTGATCTTCATAGGCTTTTTACTTCTCCAGGAACCATTGGTCACTCAATCCAAAACACACGCTAAGTCATTTTATGGCATACTAGAGGCCTGGTGCATGGATTTGTGCACAGGTGGGGGGTCTCTTGGCCTGGCTGAAATCAGAGCTGATCAGGGCCATCTCGCCCAGTCTGGGGGGGGGGGGGAACCACAGG
>PVJN01022141.1:0-22804 GCA_004026805.1 Lasiurus borealis | reverse complement strand
TTTATTGTCTAGCTACCCCACCATAATGTAATCTTTAAAATCAGGGGCCTTGTTCATCTTATTACAGAGATACATCCCAAGTTTCTGTAACAGTGCCTGGTATATAGTAGATCACAGGAAATACCCCTTGGATGGATGGATGGATGGATGGATAAAAATGTAGATATTTATAAATCTGGGGATATAAGGCATTGACTCTAGAATGTAAGAACCAATAGGCTCTTAGAAATGATCCAGTTAAGCCTTTCATTTTACATTTACATTTATCAAGCTAAACTGGGGCCAAAAAAGGGATCATCTTGCCCAGGATTATAGCTCATCGGTGGAATATAATCCCAAGATTAGCTATACCATGTTGCCTTTCTTTTGGGAACTAGGACATGCAAATATACAATCGAGCATAAAAGACACCTCTTCAACTAGGGTATTAAATTCTAATGTATATTAGCTGTTTGAGCTTCAAAGAAATAAGTTCTTTACCTCTGAGTATCTCCCAAGTTCATAAAGACATATTTAGATGATTAATGATTCCCTTGGCTCTTTTGTGTCTTTAGAGGGAAGGTCAGGGTTAAGTCCGATTGGTTATTAGAACTGCCAGAGTGCACAGTCATTACATTTGTCCAAAGTACAGGGGTTTGGGGACCAATGAATATTCCAATACAGCTAGATGTTTCATAACCACAGCATGTGAGTGATTTCTGATACAATCACCATGCTATATCTCTTAGCATTTATACATTATTAAAAATAGGAATATGCTCTCTTGAATCCTGGTAAGGAGTCTTAAAATCTGGTTGCTTATTCTTAGTTTTTGTGCTGATATTATATCTGTTTATTTCTTGTTGGTACTCTCGGATTATAAATACTGTAGGGCAGCGAACTCAACTTTTTTCATTTCATGGCACACATAAACTCATTAGTAAAATTCTGTAGCATACCAAAAGATATATTTTTTGCCAATCTGACAAAAAAACAAGTTTAATTTTGACACATTCACACCAGATGGCTATTGTTGTGTTGGCTGTTGTCATTTTTCTGTTTCACAGTCTAAGGGGAAGAGGTCAATGTCCCAGGCTAAATAGTCAGATATTGCACGTTTTAAAAAATTCTTGTGGCACAGCAGCTGAAAATCACGGCTCTAGAGGAAAATCACTGCTCTTGATCATGTTGACTACACGTCTATAGGGTACAATCTTCCCAAAGATTGTACCCTATAGACGCTCTATCCACTGAGCCAAACTGGTCTCAGCTAAGACAGTCTTGTTTGAACCCATCCTGCCACAGCTCTTTGTAAGCAGTTGTATTCTCCCCGGTTGAAAACCTTTTGACAAAAATACTCAGAAAATCCACACAGTGCAGGGATGTGAGACAAATCAGCAATTTGACTTTGTTCTCCTTAACTCAGACTTCTAACCACAGGCCTCCCAAAGGTGTCAGGGTGATAGAAAGATAAGATCTCCTGAGTTCACATTATTGATAGTGCTTATTAAACACATTTTCTGCACTCGAACCATGATAAGCTTTAGCTGAGCACAGCACAGGAATGTGACAAGAGGCGAGTTCTAAAAACTGCAATGTTTATTTTAGGTTTCTGTGACCTTTGATCTTTTACTAAGAAATTCTAAAACTATGCTTTCTGCCACTTTTTTCTCCTTTCATAAAAGTATTGTCATTTCTTATGAGTCTGCTAGCTAAAAATTTAACACATAGATCATTTCTATGTTTGTATCATTATTTAAAGGCACCCATAAGTGATTGAAAGCAGTAGGAAGAATAGGCAAAATAAGCCAAATCCAAAAACTTGACATTAATGAGGGAAAAGGCCAAAAATGTGGACAAGGAGAAAAATGTAAAATAAAACACACACACACACACACACACACACAAAACATGTGAATTGTTTGTATGCCTCCTACTCTCCAAGGAACTTTGTACTGGGGAATAAAACAAGCCTTGTCCTCTAAGTTAAATGAAAGATTAATTTCCTTCTAGTAAAAACCGATTTTCTTCCAGAAAATTGAAAAATCCCCGAGGTGATAGAAAACTTTGCGGCAACTACTCACTAAGTAATTAATTTGCAAACAAGTTACTTCTTTGGTTATTTCGTTGCCATTGATTGGAAATTGTCCTCCTAGGAAAATCACGGGAGATTAAAATAGACCCAACTCTCTGCCAGGGAGAGGGAGAGAGGATTGTGTCGGTACTCATGAATATCCACACCCTTCCCATCCTTCTATGCAAAGCCCTCAGGGTGCGCAGACAAGGTGTGCACTGGACAAACTTGTTTACATTCAAGGCTTCGGTGACTCACAACTTTTTCTCAAGCCCAGTCCTCTCCTAGGCTCCAGGGAATATTTCCAATTTCCTTTCAACATCTCCCTCTGGAAACTCCCTGACACACCAAAATTAGCATTTCCAAACTGAATTCAATAGTCACTCACAAACCCCAAAACCTCGTCCTTTGAGGGAGTCCCTTGTTCAGCTCAGAAACTTAGTCTTCCTATTTCGCCCCCTCTGACTCTCCTGACCCAGTTGGTCACCAATTGTCAAGGATGCCTTTTGAGCTGAAACCCGTTTGGCTCAGTGGATAGAGTGTCAGCCTGTAGACTGAAAGGTTCCAGGTTCAGTTCTGGTCAAGGGCATGTATCCTGGTTGCAGGCACATACCCAGTAGAGAGTGTGCAGGAGGTAGCTAATCGATGTCTCTCTCGTTGATGTTTCTAATTCTCTATCCCTCTCCCTTCCACTCTGTAAAAAATCAATAAAGTATATTAAAAAAAAAAAAAAAACAATGTCTTTTGAATCCCATTGTTTACTTCCCCTCCCATCACCAATCCAGGTCTTTCAAAGCCTTCCCTCATCTGTGAAGCCTTTTCTTGACTGTCTTTCTCAATAGCACTCTTTCCCTTTTGAGTCCCTCCGGATTGCTCCCCAAATTGTATTTCCAAAAAGCACTTCACTCCCCAGCTTAAAGGTTCTATGACATTGTTGCTTATGAGGTAAAAATAGTCAAAATTTTTTGCCATGACACAAAATTCTTTGACAATCTCTGATAATATATTCAACCCATACGAAAATTTTTGGCCATTCTTTTTTTTATATATATATATATTTTATTGATTTTTTTTTTTTTACAGAGAGGAAGGGAAAGGGGTAGAGAGTTAGAAACATCGATGAGAGAGACATCGATCAGCTGCCTCCTGCATGCCCCCCACTGGGGATGTGCCCACAACCAAGGTACATGCCCTTGACCAGAATCGAACTGGGACCTTTCAGTCTGAAGACCGATGCTCTAGCCACTGAGCCAAACTGGCTTTGGATAGCCATTCTTTTTACATTGTTACTTCCATTTCTATAGACTAGGATGTCCTATTACCCCTTTATCTAGAAACCCTCATTCATCCTTTAAGAACCATTTTGAATTGGTCCCTGAGACACCCCCCCGCCCCCAGCAAATAAAAATTTCTATTTCTATTCTTTCAATAGTATTTTGCTTATACCAATATATTTGTAATTCATTTATGTTTAGAGTACAATTCTTTTTGCCCATCTTTCTCAATTTACCATGAGCTTCACAAGTATAAGGATTGTTGCCCTTGCCAGTGTTGCTCAGTGGTTGAGGGTCAATCTATGAACCAGGAGGTCACTGTGTGAGTCCCTGTCAGGACACATGCCCTGGATTCAGGCTTGCTTGACCCCAGTAGGGGGCATGCAGGAGGCAGCCGATCAATGATTCTCTCTCATCATGGATGCTTCTATCTCTCTCTGTTTCCCTTCTTCTCTGAAATCAATGAAAATATGTTTTTAATAAAAGAATAAGGACTGCATCATGGTCTCCAAAATAACCCCAGGACCTGGAACACATTAGAAGCTCAGTAATATTAAATGAATAAATACATAGAAAAATATAGATAGTAAGCATGGTGGTAACTGTCCTGCAACAAACAGGCTGAGAAGAGAAAGAAAGGCGGGGCAAGAGACCCTATTTACTGGATATCAGAGGACACTTTTTTCCCAGTCCAAAGACCAAGACTCATGATGATGCGGAACTCAAGAATTTAAAAATCTTCGCTCTAATTAGATAGTTAATGGGCCTGGTAATTAATGCATGTAGAAAGCCATTGTTCCAGGGATGGGAATGTATGACTGGACCTGCCCTGACTGCCAGAGGCCTGCCAGCAATTTGACCTTTGTGCCCCAGGAGGACTGCAAGGGATCAGGAGAGACCAAGAGGGGTATTGAGTCACTGTGCTCCAGGGAGAGCACATCAGCCCCCCAGGACACCGATGAAGGATCACCAGTCATCAGAGGAAGGGATGCTCAGAAAACCACCAGATTGCAGCTTTGATCTGATGAACCATTTTCCCTGAATTCCAAACCCCTTACTGCCGGAAACCAATCTTTGTCTCACTAATAGAAAGTGTGGACAAGGAACCGGAAGGCTGGTCAACCTTGAAGCTCTGAAAGATCAGAGCCTGCCACCCCCTCTCTAATTGAGACAATGAACTTCCCCATCAAATAATCATATAAATCCTTACTGATAAGAAAATGTACTTGTTATTGAAATTGCCTGCTTCAGGGCAAAGGGTATATCCCAAACCTGAATAAAAGGGATGGCAAGGCCAAGGAGGGGCGTAGTCTTTTCACTAGAGGAAGGTTCCCGCCTGGCCCCCCAATATCACCAAATTAATGCTTTTCTAGTCTCTCTTTACATTTGTGTGCGGCCTCCTCCAGAACCCGAACCCTGAACGGGAACCATGAACCACAGGGGATGTGAAAGAGGTTCCCACACCTTACCAATTGTTTTCCTGAATTCCAAATCCTTTACCTACTCTTTTCTTCTCATAAAAAGGGTCATCTTGAGATGAGCTGGAAGACAGCATTTAGGGTGCAAAACATGCCATCTTCTCAGATCGCTGGCATCTGAATGAAGCGCCATAGAGATTCAAGCCTGGTCGCTACTTATAGGTTCTATTAGTGACAGGTAGCAGGGACACAGGCTTTTCCTGAATGATTACAAACCAATTCTCTGAAGCCCAATAGGTCTAGAAATTATATAAATATCTAAGCTTTCAAAAGCTTCCAAAAACAACAGCCATGACTTATAAGTATGGAGTGCTTATGTGTTGAGCACTGTGTTAAATGCATTGCACGCATTTGTTGTTCAGAAGAGCCTTTTCAGTCAGATTGTCTATTTTTATCCTTGTTTTACAGATGAAGAAACTGTGGTTCTAAATTACTGGCCCATGGTTATAGAGCCAATATATGGTAAAGCCATAATTTGGACCTAAATAATCTGAAACCAGAGTCCACACTCTTAAAGAGTCACTTAGTACATTAGGCTAAATTTGGTAGGTATTTTCAGATATTTATTTTCCTTCAAGATATATTGGATATATAATTGTCCCAAACACTTAGAGTAGTCACACTGGTGTTACATGTATGTTGTGATTGTAATTTCTTAGACATGAAATTATATGTGCTTAACACATGGAACCAGCAACAATATCTGGATCTTTGCTCTAACAGGGTTTAAATTCATAATGATTATTCTTACGAATTTACATTTCTACAGGCAGGTAATGTTACCTGCCTGTAGAAATGTAAATATATTAATTCACATATCCAAGAAACTTTCATCATATTTAAATCAGTGCAAACATATACTACTATGAGATTTTCACTTTAGACCTATATAGTACAAAATGAAGAGTTTTAATCATGAGGGTAATAGAGATGTTGGTGATGGTGGCATTGTTGAGTCTTTCATGGATGGATTTTTTGGTGCTGAGCCCAAGGAGAATATAAATGTTGTCTGCTAAAAGTTTGACTTCTCAAATTCAAAAAAGTTAACATTTAAACGCTCTTTAATTGATTATTGGAAATCCCACATCTATGTCAACATGGCTCAAACAAAAGATTCTGTCAGAACTGGGGGTTGACAGAAGGTATTTTGAGTCTGTCTTCCTCTTTTTATTTTTGATATAAAAACTAGAAGGGACATTCCAGTTTCAAGTCTCTACATTGAACTAAAAAAAAAAAAAAGTCATCATCAGCATATGAAGGTAACTCCAGGAGGTAGAAGCTTTCCATTTGTATTCATATACACATACGCACAAAAGAATTTAATGTCCCAACAGAAAAAAATTGGAAAAGATATTTTGTCAAAAAGTATTAAGTTATTCCAAGACTCGCACAGCCTTGCCTAAGGACAAAAAACACATTTCACTTATTTCCCTGTGTGGCTTTAAATTTTTAAATTTGTTTTTGTCTTTTACTTATTTGTTTTTAGTGTCCAGTGCTGGGAAAGTCTCAGAAATTTGCATAGACCTAAAGTGTGCGAGTTAGTTCTCTCTATAGACAGCAGCGTTGGGATTCTGCCTTCCTTCCCAGCTTCATCTTGCATCATCCCCCACGCCTTCCTCCTCTGTACCCAGGCACACTGCCTTCTTCCAGTTCCTGGCCTTTCCTTATCCTTCCTGCCCCAAGTCCTTAGCACTTACTCTCCTCATGGCATGGAATGTTCCTCCCAACCCTCACATCATTCTCCTTCAAACACCAGTTCAAGTACCACTTCCACACCAAAGACTTCAATGAACTATGATCCCCAAAACCACCTCTATACCCACCCAGTTTATATAGGCTTTTTTAGTATATTCTATAATAGAGCTGAGATCTACTTGTAATTATCGTTAATTCATGGGATTATATGATTAGTCCCTCTCTCCCAACCTTTTATTTAGCTTCATGAGAGCAGGGACTGACCTCGTTTGGCTCATCATTGCATGTATAGCAGCTAGCATAGCACCTCCTGCATAGCAAGTGCTCGGTGCAGTATGAATAAATTGATGAGTGAGTGAATGATGGATAAACTTGCTTCTGAAGCTATTTGCTTGTTGTTTATGTCACTAAAGGATTCCACTGGGTTGTAGAAAAACCATAGGTAGGCAAGCAAGTTGTCCCAAACTGCCCTTGGGAATTATAAGTAGATCCTATTTCCTCATTCCACATTCTTCTTCCTTTTTTTTTTTTTTCAATGTATTTTATTGATCTTTCACAGAGAGGAAGGGAGAGGAATAGAAAGTCAGAAACATAGATGAGAGAGAGACATCAATCAGCTGCCTCCTGCATACCCCACATTGGAGATGTGCTCGCAAGCAAGGTACATGCCCCCGACCGGAATCGAACCTGGGACCTTTCAGTCCGCAGGCGGATGCTCTATCCACGGAGCCAAACTGGTCTCGGCCGCATTCTTCTTTATAAGAGCATTCAAGCCACCTTGAGCCACTGAAAGTCAAACATCGGACCAATCTACTTTTGTGTATGTGTGTTTCTTTTTGAAAAAAGAATTCTATTTTTTTGCACCACTAAAAAATTTATTATTTCTAGATAAAGTTATACCTATGAAAAGTGGTGATTTCACGTTTAGTGTTAATAGAACTCCCCAACTTCATATAATTTCACTTTTCTTTTCCCAGCCTCAAAAACATGGCTCAGAGTTCAGGATAAAATAAATGTAATACTAAATAAAATGTACAGAGTAAGAAGCAGTAGGAGCACATATGTTAGTTCAGTTGTAGATAGTATTTTAGTGGTTTAAATAGAGTCTGATATATGCTACCTGAGAGAAAGAATTGAGGACTTCAGAACTATTATTTTTTTTAATCTCTACAAAAGCTGGGGTGTGTTTTTACATCATCCACTACTCCTTGGCCTTTTAGAGGGACTCTGACAATTTGTGTTGAGAAAACTCTGCGGAGGCCTGGGCTTTTCTGACAATAGACCATCCAGATAAGATTAAAATAAAAATCCTTATTTTCAAAGTCCTTCCGTTTCATTTTCTCCTTCAGAAATAATCCCCAGCCCAATGTCAAGACTTTTCATTTTCATTCCGTTGATACAAGTCTTTTTGACTTTCATCTTTCTCTGAGAATAGTAGGCCACTCTTCTACTTTATCCACCGAGAGGTAACTCCAAGCAGGTAATTAAAAACTTTAATGGACTGATGAAACCTTTTTCTTTATCTTAAAACATAATATCAAAGGAATCAGTACAAACTCAATGCCATCCACAGCGACATGCGTGACAAATGCCCTTAGCCATCCATGTACTTGGGCCCTTCTGCAATTGTTCTTACTTTCAAAAAAGTTTTTTTTTTTCTATTTGAAGCATAAATTTTCTACCTTTGCTTTTTCTTACTGTCACTTATTAAGTGATCACCTAAGAAACATTCAATAGACCACTTACCTGTTAGAACTTCGGCTTGGAAGCAGAAGAGAAAGAAATACCAAAGGTCTGACTTCATCTTTGCCAACAACAGATAAAATCCTCCTCTGCCGAGCTGAAAAAAAAATAACAGCAAAATTCATGTTCCTAGATGTTTTCTACTCGCTGGAAAGGAAGTGGCTTTGTGGGGGTTGATGCAGTGTCACACTTACCATCAAGGCAAGGATGTGACTTTTTTTTTTAAATTGATCTTTATTGTTGAAAGTATTAAAATGCCTCCCTTTCCTCCAATGACCTCTCCACCCCACTCCCACCCACCTCCCCAGGCAACGATGTGACTTTTAACTGATGGCGGTGGCTGTACAAGAGGTATTGCTACCAGGGCTACGCATGACTCATGGATTGTTAGTGATTTTGAAGATACAGGAAAAGACTACCCTCATTCTGCTTCCAGTAAAACAAGGGAAAGAGACAAAGCCTGTTCTTTTCAGAACCACCCCACTTTTCTGAAAAATAGTTATTGGGATACCAGAACCTAAAAACAGACACATAACGAATAACGTATTTTGGCATATTTCTGCCTTCTATTTCCAAGAGAGAGAGAAAGCCTTTGAAATAGGACAAGAAAGAAATGATACTACAGAAATGGAAATGAAGATGTCCGAAAGAAGAGTAACAGAGTAAGCTGAGAAATAATGTTTACATGGCATTCATTGCTAATAATCATTTTCCAAAGGTTGGAGTCAGTTTTAATCCGACAGAAGCCCTGCTCTGCATGTTACAAAGGAGTCTGTAGAAATCAGAACTCTACATGTATAATCTCAGCCTACCCATGATTTCTCTATCCCTGTAGGGAGATAGAGTAAGCAATAACAACAGTAATAATAATATAAGTAATAATATTCGCATGTATGCAAATGTTTTCTGTGAAATAATACATGTCAGTACAAAACATGTATAAAATTAAGTACAAAGTAGTATATAATATATTTAACATGCATAAGATATAAATATAGCTAGTATTTTTACATTGTCTCCCAATATTTCAGTAAATTCGTTGTATATATTTATATTATGCTTTATACATCTATTAACCTTTTAATCCTCTCAACCATCCTATGAAATGGGCACTACTAACCACCCATTTTACAGATAAGAAAAACTGAGTCACAGGACTGGAAAGTACCTGGCCTACCTTGTATGATTATTAAGTGGCAGGACCGGGATGGGAGGAGCCACTGGCTGTGGGGTCTCTGACTCCAGAGTCCTCAGTCTTAACCACGCAGGTGGGACCATTAGTGCCCAGGCTTCTGAGAATCCCATCCAAGGGTCTAAACCAGCTTCCAGGAGGTTGGATCCTGGCTGGGTTTCTGAGAAGTGACAGGGCAGAACCAACTCCTTCCAAGTTTTCCATCCAGGAAAACTTGGAATCCACGGGGCAGGGCAGCCAAGGTGTCAGTCTACCATGTCCAGACTTGAAAGTAGAACCCAGGTTTGGGGTGTAGAAGGGTAATTAGGGAAACTGGACCAGAGCCAAGGGCTTCTAAAGGGCAAGCAGGGAGCTGACTCTGCAGTGCTTTCCCTAAGCTGCTGCTGTTTTCCCATGTTGGGGCTCATGGGCCTCCGTCGTGAGGTGTGAAAGAAGCTATCGGAGAGGAGGAGCTGGCCTGAACAGTAGAGATTGGACCCCCAGGACCGCTAGGAACCTGCTCCCCTGATTCCTTCCTTTCCCTTCCACTGTACCCTGGACGGCATCGAGAGGAAAGGCCTCCAGATGCAGTGTCACTGCAGTGAATAATAATTGACTTTTTTCAGCCTTCTGGTGGCCTACCTTTGGAATTAAGTACAGTGTGGAGAGCTTTTACTTTATTTGATAAAAGCTGCCACAGATCTAGAGTTCAGCGGTAGTTATGCAGGGGGAAATAAGGTAGACAGAGGGTAATGGACATTTACTGTGCACATACTATGTGTCAGACATCGTGCCTCAGATAATTATCTCAGTTAGTTCTCACCGTTATACGTTAGATCCCATTATTATTATTCCCATTTTAGAGGTGAGAGATCTGATAGAGAGATTAAATAACTTGCCTTGGATCACACAGTCCATAAGTGATTAAGCCATGCATGTCAATTCCAGATAAGGAAACTCTGAATTCCACACTCTTAATTACCACTACACTCTCATGTTAATCTTCATTTACCTAGCTAGAAATGACTGATAACATGATTTTTTTGGCCTCATATTCTGATGGAAGAAGGGTACCTAAAGGTCCTAAGCGAAGTTCCAAAATATTTGAACGCAAGAGATTTTTCTAACAAAACTTAAGTGTACCATTTCTATCTCAAGAGGAGAAAATTACACAACAGTAAACACAATTACTTACGGGCTTAAATATTCAGAACTACTGTTCGTGGGCCTGCAAAATAAAATGGGCAGAAAATTTCCATTCACCGCACAGGAAGCACTCTTGTTTGCTTTTATGTTATTTTTTTTAATGATTCCATGACTTAAGAAGGTTTTGATTTGTGTGTGCAGATGCCTGGGGCACAGGTGGAGAACGGAAAGTCTGTTAGATGAAAACTAGAATGTTTATTATGACTTATCTTGTGGGCACCACCGTTCTAGATAGGGTGTGCTTGCTTTTCTGAAGTTGCACCGGGAAATAGCTTTCTTTTGCTTTGCTTGAAACTCACAGAAAGCAACATCTGCATGTTGAGGGGCCCACACACGGAGGCCATTGCGTCCAAACAATGGGCTAAAAAGCACCCCGAAGTACCTGTGTGTCACCTGACTTTGGTTCGCCTTTTGGAGTTAGAAAAGCCCAGAAAGAGATGGTTCTTCCTCATCAAAATTGCTTCTCTTCACTCATTCCCTTGATTGCTGAGTGGCAATACCAGCCAGAGACTTAGCCAGGAATCCGTGTGCCAGCCCTCTTCACTCTCTGCTAATCTATCTATATAAAAGGCTAATATGCAAAGTGTCCCCTCAGGAGTTCTACTGGGAGACCAGTTTGATTGCTCACTATGACATGCACTGACCACCAGGGTGCGGCGCAGAAGGAAGGGAGGCCCTGGCCTAGCAGCTGGAAGGCCCCAATCGGCCCTGATCGCCAGCCAAGCCTAGGGACCCTACCTGTTCATGACTTCCATACACTGGGCCTCTAGTTTACCAAGAAGCCCCATTCTTCTGTTTGCTTCTGTCTGCCACGTGTTTTTCTCTCTCTCTTGCCAGGGTCACTGCCTTAGATCAGGCCTCCAGCATGTCTCTCCTGGTCTTTCTGTCCTCACTCTTGTTCCATTTCGATCCACCTCCACACCAACCAGAGAAAGTAATCTATGTAAAATGTAAATCTAATTCATCTGTGCTTCTCTGCTTTGCATCCTGTCAGTCTAAGATAAGGTCCAAACTCCTTATGGGACCCTTTACAATAGGCCTCCAGCTCCTCTCCTGAGACATTTGTTCCTTCTTCCTCCTGCACTGACAGTGTCAGAACTGTTGAATGATGCTGTCTTCCCCACATTCCCAAGCTAAAGCTTCCCCCACCTGCCAGGAGCCCTCTTCTTGTTCCCTTGCCCCTTCCTTACCAGCCCAGCTTCTTTTCTTCTACAGAAACCCTACCGTTCTTCAGATCTTTGTTACATGCCCATCGCTTCATCCATTCATTTCACTTCCAACCACTTCCATAACTAGTGTCCCAGGGGTAGCTTTTCTTCATCCTCCTAAGGCCCCTCTGTGTACCCCTTTCTAGAACACATCATGCTACTGGAAAGGCCTGTTTGCTTCCTTATAGCCCTACTGTGAGCAGCATCAGAACAAAGACCAAAGATGCCTTCTTTGCAGCCATATCAGCAATGCCCAACACAATGCCTGGGGCATAGCAGATGCTCCATAACTGTCTCTACTGAATGAGTTTTTGAAGAACTTTTGACTTTTGAAGGAACTATTGCCAATTAGAACTTTGCTCTTTGAATCATTTGCATAATGCGAGGCAGAAAATTATCAAGATGTTTCTGTGTTTCACGTTGAAATTAACCCAACAAATATAAAAAAAATAATCATCCTCACTTAGCTCTTATCTGATCATTTGTCCATCCAAGTCATCAAACAGAAGAACCTCCTATTTTAACAGCCAAATCATATTTTCTCATTTAAAAGTTATTAACTTACTCATAAAGCTCAGAAAACCAATTGCACATTTCCACGAATGATAAATAAATCACAGTGTAAGATAGGACTATAAAGTGATATGATTGATACTTTTAACATAAATATTCAACTGTGTCACGTTGGCAACACAGCTTTCATTCTGATGATGGGGCCATCGCTGAAACCATTATGAAACACCCCTGGCCCCATTCCCTCAGTCCTGTCTTTTGGTCCTGGACTGGCTTTCTAGAGCTCCTTCTTTCATGTATAAATCCTCTAATGATAGAATTTATCTAATCATTAACACAGACAAGCACATTTCCTCAAATACTATAACCCTTGCCACAGACATTTCTCTTCTTTCTTAATAAGGACAAGTCCACACTCGGTCTCTGCCCCTCGCTGCTTCCTAAATGCTCCTCAACCCACTGTGGATGGGTTTCTGTCTCTATCATCCTACTGAAACTGCTTTCACATGTCCACCTCCAACCAACACTCTCTGTCCTTCCCTTCCTTGACTTCTGTGAATCACTTGATGCTACACTTATTTTATGTTGATGTTATACTTTATCTTGAAACAGTTCCACCCACTCCTGACTGAGTTCCAGAACTACGGACCATTCTGCTTATTTTAGGTTGCTTTGAATACCTCTAACTCTGATTTATTCTATGTTAAATTTAAAATCTATACTCTCAGAAGAAAATCTTTATTTTCTTAATTTCAAACAACATTCATTGAAGCTACTCTACGGTCCTCCTGAATGATCAGAATCATCCTCTCTTCTTTTTAACTCCCATCTCTTAGACCCCTCCCAGCTTGGGAATTCCTGCCAGTTGTAATTCCTCTCTTCTCTTAAATGTTGATGTTGATATTGCCCAGAAATTAAACTTCTATTCCTTGGCTTTCCTCGTTCTATCTACTCTTCCTGAGTGATCAAACAGATAAAATCACTTGTTAATTTTAAAAAATTAAATGGGCTAAAATACCAACACCATTTTTCTGATTTTAAAAGCTATTTTAAAAAAAATGTTTTGAATCACAATAACATTGTTAAAATGAGTACATAATCCTTCCAAAAGACTAAAACTCTAAAAGACTCAATAACTGATTTTTTCCAAATAAATAAGAAAGTCAAGTCTTTGTGGGAAATATCCCAACATTTACATTGTGCAACTTATTCAAAACATTTAAAATATAGTGTGAGCCAACACTATAGGAGACAAAGAAACATATCTGAAGATCTGGTTTGGCCATGCACTACCAAATTTTTAACCTCTGCTTCAAAGGATAACATGCTCTTGGCAGTACATACATATACATATACATATACATATACATATACATATACATATACATATACACTTAGAAGATCTTTGCTCCAGACCTGTCTTTATCATTTACCAGCTATGAGGCCCTGAGCTAATCTAAGGCCTTTTCTGAACAGAAGTTTACTCATTTTTAGCCTCAGAGGATCCTAGTGCAGATGAAAAGGTAATGCATAGGAAAGCTCTTAGGAACTATTGCATGATAGCAAAGTAATCTAGTTAGTGTCATCATAGCTTATTGATTTAAAATTTCATGACTTTTTAATACTTTTTTGATGGTTTAAAATATCTTATTACATTTTGACTCATCTTGAATTTTTATACATGGGATTCAGATTGGCAAACCTTTTGCAGAAATAGCCTCATTGGCTTTCTTTGGGTGACTATTCAGTGTAGGATTTTAATAACCTCTCAGAGCAGTGGTTCTCAGCCTTCCTGATGCCGAGACCCTTTAATACAGTTCCTCATGTTGTGGTGACTCCAAGCATAAAATTATTTTCGTAACTGTAACTGTAATTTTGCTGCTGTTATGAATCATAATGTAAATTTCTGCGATCCTGCTAGAGGTTCTCAACCTGCTGTAGAGACTAAGACCATCGGAAAACACAGACATTTGCATTACGATTCATTAACAATAGCAAAATTACAGTTATGAAGTAGCAACGAAAACAATTTTATGGTTGGGAGTCACTATAACATGAGGAACTTGTATTGAAGGGTTGAGGCATTAGGAAGGTTGAGAACCATTGTCTTAGAGTAATTGATGTATTTTTAGGAAATAAAATGATCACTCCAAACCTATGAAATGCATTCCATTTCAAAACTTTCTCTCTCTCTCTCTCTCTCCCTCTCTCCCTCTCTCTCTCCCCCCTCCCCTCTGCCCCCCAACCTTAAGGACAACAGTAGCATCTCTTCCCAGTGGCTCAGATCAGAGGTTAAGTGAAATTATGTTAGGTTTCCTGGGTGAGCTTTTTGTGAATGATGACACCTGCTGGTGGAAAAACTGCTTTTTATTTTTAAGAAAAGAAAAAAAAAGTAATGTTCATCTTTTGAGCCAATAAAAGAGAGAGAGAGAGAGAGAGAGAGAGAGAGAGAGAGAGAGGTTATATCCAGCATATCTAGCAGAGTCCAACGCTATCAAAAGTGTAATTGCCAGATGTACAAATTAAGAATTTTTTTTGAAATCATGAGAAAATGTTCATGACACAGTAAGTGGAAAAAGCAAGTTATATGTATTACATATATATATATATATATATATATATATATATATACACACACATAAATTTTTTGCATAAAAATTTACCAACAAAAATATATAATGCCATAAATAAAAACTATACATAGAAAATATTCAAAGAATGGGCACCAGGATATTAATTCACTAGCATTATAAGTGATTAGAGTTAGTCTTCAAAATTATGAATTGAGAAAGTCTATCTTGGGCTCACCAAGTCTTTCCCCGCATGGCTCCTTCACTGTGTTGTCACCATTTTCTTTATCCTTATCAGATTCTGCCTCCCTGTTCCATTCCCTCTATCACCAGGGCTTTCTTTCCAGAAAGAATCTGACATATAGAGTGAAGACATCTTAAAACAGGGAGGTTGGCCCGTTACGTTCCTCTCCTTAATTTATTGTAAGGAAAGGCTTTCTCTCCACTTACAGGAAATTCACCCATAACTGAGTAACTTCAATAGGTGGGGGATGGGGTGAGATGAAGGCCTTTCCTTGCCTACTCATGAGCTAACAATACATACATAGTCAGGCATTTACTATTAATTTCTTTACAAAATTGGTCCTGAAATCTATGAGCCACCTCTCCTCTCAAAGGAAACAGGCAGTAAACTCAAGCAGGAGTACCTGAAGGAAGTTGAATAAAGAGATTACTTGAAAGGTGTACGCAGGGTGAAAGAAACCAGCACATGATGGAGAAACAGACCAGGGCAAGCGACAGAAGGCAGCCATTACCACCGCTAGATCCGAAGGTCAAGGAGAGGGGACGTTACCAGAAGCCGCCATTGAAGGAGTGGCTGTAGCTGTGAGAAGGGCTTTCTGATGGAAGATACTGTTTTCTAGGGAGTAACTACTCAACTTTACTTCCCTCCTGCCCCACACCCTCCCACCAGAGTTCTCACCCCTGAAAGCTACTGGAAACCAGAGGTTGAAGGGTCGGTAGGTTCAACCCCCCAAACACAGAGGAGAAGAGTGGGAAAGGTCCCCCTCACTCAGTGGGTTTCCTTCTTTGTTGCAAATGAGGAAACTCTTCAAGGCCTTGGAACAAGCAGTGAGTGTTAACTACAGGCTCTCATTTTTCTCCTTCTCCATCTCATGGGTGGAATGACCAGGAAAAGCTTCTGGTGATCTGTCAGTGATTCGCCTAAATGCCTGGTGACACAGCCCCTCACAGCGAGTTTTCAGACGGTGTGCTGAGCGCTTGTTTTGTCCCCGGTGTCGAGATGAAGGAAACATCTCCCCATCTTTGCAGACTTCTGCTGCTTGCTTCTTTCTGCCCAGGGTTCCTTTTCCTCTTTTCTGCTAACGTCACCCGGATCTTCCCCAACTCTGAGTACACGTGGTTGGGCTGGGGCTTCTGGTCTCTATTTCCAGAGATTCAAAAAAGGAGAGCAGTCCTAGCCAGTTTAGCTCAGTGGCTAGAGCATTGATCTGCAGACTGAAGGGTCCCCAGTTTGAAGTCAAGGGCACATGCCTGGGTTGCTGGGTTGATCCCCACTAGGGGCCATGCAGGAGAGAGCCAATCAATGATTCTCTCTCCTCATTGGTATTTCTCTCTCTCCCTCTCCTTTCCCCTCTGAAATCAATAAAAATATATTTTTTTAAATCAAAAAATCAGAAGGAAGAACAGGCTGCTGTTGGAAAGTCTGTGACCAAAGAGGAGTTTCAGGGTGGATGGCTGCTCCAGCTCCCAAGTTCACGGCCGCCCAGCCCAAGGCTGCAGACTGGTCTGAGATACAGGTGCCTCTGTGCCTGTCCGCAGTTTCCCACTGAAGACTGGAGCTCAGCCTGCCCCAGACCGGCCTGCAGCCCCCAAAGCTCAGGCCACTGAAAGGGTGGAAACAACCAAGCTATTCTCCCACTGATTCTTTTTTTAAAAATATATTTTATTGATTTTTTATAGAGAGGAAGGGAGAGAGATAGAGAGTTAGAATCATGGATGAGAGAGAGACATCGATCAGCTGCCTCCTGCATGGGATACATCCACTGGGGATGTGCCCACAACCAGGATACACGCCCTTGACCGGAATTGAACCGGGGACCCCCCAGTCCGCAGGCTGACGCTCTATCCACTGAGCCAAATGTGTTTTGGCTCTTCCACAGACTCTTAGACAGAAAATGGAAATGCAGTTGAGAGAAAATAAACTTACTTAAAAAGTATTTAATTAAAATAAAAGCCAAGTATCAAGGCCTGGAATAGATCCTTTCCCCGTGGCTCTCAGAAGAAGCTTATCCTGCTAACACTTTGGTCCTGGATTTATAGTGTCCGGAATTGTGAGAAATTTCTATTAGGTGAGCCACCCAGTATGTGGCACATGGTTACGGCAGCCCTAGCGAAGTAACCCTCGTGGTTTCTAAGGTACAGACTTCTCTTCAGGGGGAAAAAAAAATGCCTCCTCACCAGACCAAAAAAAACAAATCAATCGTTTTAGCTTCAGGAAGCTGCAACTTAGGCATATAAATCCTAAAGGGGGGTGGCCATGTTTTCAAACCTATCCACCAATATGTGTCATCAGATCTGTTAGCATAGGCAGCAAAATCGCCAGTGCATTTATTTCCTCGCCTTTTTTTTTTTTTTTTTTTTGGAATTAAATTATGGCTGGACTACTTGCCCATCCTACCAAATATTAGGCCAAGCTCCATCTCTAAACAAGGATTTGGCATTTTAGGGCTTGCCGTGTTATCTCTTCTCACACCATGATACAGTGCGAGGGTCACTGAACAAAGGGTGTGGAAATTCCACTGATGTGAAGAGCAAGAAAAAAAAGAGGGAAGGTAGGATTCCCGGAGTGTAGAGAGTAGTTCCAGAGAAAACCAGTAGATGGTGCTGCTGCAACAAAGTTTGTTTAGAAAGCCTTATCTAAAACCCATCCCAAATCCCTTAATTTGCAGGAGCTGTTTGTAAAGATCGATCTATCCGGTTTGCTGTTGGCAGTATCTTACACAAACAGGGAACAGCTATCTAAACAGCAACAGAAAGCAAAGCAAAGCAAGAGCCCACAAAGTCACATTTTCTTCTTCCCTCTTTGGGAATAAATACTGCTTCTAGTGCAATTATTAAAAAGTTGCTGAGATCGGTTTGGCTCAGTGGATAGAGCGTTGGCCTGCGGACTGAAAGGTCCCAGGTTCGATTCCAGTCGGGGGCATGTACCTTGCTTGCGGGCACAACTCCAGTAGGGGGCGTGCATGTCTCTCTCATCGATGTTTCTGACTCTATTCCTCTCCCTTCCTCTCTGTAAAAAATCAATAAAAATATATATATATTTTTTTAAAGTAATAGAATTCCTCTTTGATATTTGTCCTTGGGAACTCATTTCCTTATAAATAAATGTAAAAGTACCAAGTAGGTTTGGGGCAGATTCAAAAACAAAGAAATTGGCCAAAACCAGTGTGGCTCCATGGATAGAGCATTGGCCTGCGGACTGAAAGGTCCCAGGTTCGATTCCAGTCAAGGGCATGTAGCTTGGTTGCGGGCACATCCCCAGTAGGAGGTGTGCAGGAGGCAGCTGATCGATGTTTCTAACCCTCTATCCCTCTCCCTTCCTCTCTGTAGGGAATGTGCTGGAGGCAGCCGATGGATATTTCTCTCTCATCTATGTTTCTAACTCTCTATTCCTCTCCTTTCCTCTCTGTAAAAAATCAATAAAATACATTTTTTTAAAAAAGAAAATGAAAACCAAAATGCTGAAGTTTGAGAGAACTCAGACTCAAAGCTGGAATCCCGTCTGTGATAGAAACCCCACTAATGGAGTCATTTGTTTCCCTGTCTCCTTTTAGTTCCAAATTCCAGAGCCTTTCACTCGTGTTTAATTTAGTGAGGCTCCAGGAGCTTAACCATAATTTATAGGAGTGAGTTTTTCTTCCAAGTACATAAAATTGGACATTTTTGCTGCATCCTGAAATGGGATGTGTTCGCACCCCTCTGCCCAGAAACTGTTGCAGTAAAACACAACCTGGTTTCAAGACGCACGAGCTGGAGCCCTTTCACAGGCGCTTGCTGGCTCCAAACCGTTGGAACAGCGGTGCTTCACCCAGGAGGCTGGCGCCCGGTGCAGAGATGCAGAGCTTCTGGATCCGAACCCGGGCTTCTGGTTTTTCTAGCTGCCGGCCCCTGGGTGAGTGACAGAGCTAAGGAAAGTTTTTTTTCTTCTGCAAAATGAAGGCAATGACAGGACCTGCCTTGTTCGTTTGTTGTGGGGATGAAATAACACAGCAAAGTACTGCCACTGGCATCTAGTAGACCATAGTGGATGGTAAGCAGAGAAAGGCAGCGGAGAAAGGATGAGTTCTCACCTCTGATTCTGCAGGCCTCAGCTCCACCGCCGAGGCCAGTCTGGCAGTCAGTGAGGGGCTGGGAGCATGTGTGAACCAGGGGTGGCCGGCGTGGTTAGCGGGTCAGACCTCCAGCTGCTGTTCAGGGGCCCTGGGCTGAGCCTGCGGTGGCGGTGAGGTTTTGTGGCACCCGCTCGCCTGGTGGGTTTTGTTTGAAAGCTGTCGAGGTGAATTACTTTCAAGCAACAACAAGTGACTTCCAACTTTCTCTTCCTTGACCTGTAAGACTTAATCAACATTTTAAAGAATCTTTTATTACGTGTGCTCAAAAGCTAACTATAAAAAGGAGGACTGATATGAAATGTCAGAAAGGAGAAGAGGCCTGGAAGAAGCTCAAAGGAAGACTCAGCATCATTTTCAGATCTGGGGTATTACACTACCTCACGGTGGGAAAACCTCCAGCGACTCTTTCCTTCCTCTCAAACTCCAGCCGGAACAATGGGAGAAGGGAGGGGAAAACCACTTTTCCCCAAATCATGTTAAATTGCCTGCCTGGTTGGTTATAGCTGGTTTGGATATGTTGGCAGTGTTTTTCCCTCCATTCCCCCAGAATTTGATGCAATAATATCCTTCAAGGACATAAATTATCCAAGTCAGATTCTAGACGCTTCATTCTGCTGCCCCTTGATGCATAAGGAAAACCCTGTACACACTACCCGCCTGCCTGGTCCAAGGAAGCCATGGGAAATGCTGCCCTCTGTGGAGAATGGAGCCCGCCAGTTGGCCAGAATTTTAACCCAGGACGTGTTAGCGTGGCCTTAAAGGGGTTAAAGAATACCCAGGAACTGTCTTGGTTGGAAGATACCACAAGGAAGCCAAAAGCCAAGGATTCAGAAGCTGCATCCTGATTGGCCAGGTGTCAGAACACGTGTCAGAAGTGAGCAGTGGTTGGTGTGTGAGGAACCAGAACATCGGCTGACATGTGGGAAATAAAAGAGGAGGAAGCAGAGGAGAGGGATGAGAAATAATGTGAAAGGGGGGAGGAGAGACAACAACTAGAGGAAGGGAGGACTGTAAGAAGAAAAACAATCTTTAATGAAGGAGCTCATTAATTGAAACACCCTGTTCTGCCTCCACAGACTTAATTGTTTTCTTAGAAGTTTCTGTAAGGGGGAACCTCTGAGACTTGAATCTACAAGCTCCCCAAATTCCAGACATTTTTGTGGTCACTTGATGATTTGGGGAGGGGAGTTTGGTTTTGGTTTTGTTTCGGTTTTTGCTATTTCCCAGGGCCATTGGGGTTACAATTATCTTTTTTTTTTAATCTATTTTATTGATTTTTTACAGAGAGGAAGGGAGAGGGATAAAGAGTTAAGAACATCAATGAGAGAGAAACCCATCAGCTGCCTCCTGCACACCCCTACTGAGGATGTACCTCCAACCAAGGTACATGCCCTTTACTGGAATTGAATCTGGGATCCCTCAGTACACAGGCCGATGCTCTATCCACTGAGCCAAACCAGTGAAGGCTACAATTATCTTAATATTTGTATCTTTATCAAATGTTTCTATATTTATATATTTTTGTTTAAAACCTAAATAAATTTATTATCAAGTCATTAAATGGGAAGCTGGGATAATTTTCCATAAATAAAAGGTGATGACAAAAATAAACAAACTAGAAACCAGTATTGCACTGAATTCTAGCCAGAGAGAGTTTGAGATTAGCAAACCTTGGGATGTGCTAAGATATAAGGGCACCAAATGAGACTTGATCCTCGGTGTAATCAAAAGGAATGAAAAGAGCCTAGCCAATTTGGTCCTGGGTTCAATTCCAGTCAAAGTAGCTCTCAATTAGCTAGGACGTCTAATGGAGAAACCAGAGCATTAAACCTATTTGCAATTATCTGGGATAATTCCTTTTGCAAGTCGTATGAATGCTTAGCATCCAAAGCAAGGAAAGCGATCTCAAAACGGAGCTGCCTGTGGTTGAATACAGAGTCCACTGTGTTCAGCGAGACCCACCCCAACAGCTGAGTGACAGAATCTTCTTTAATAAAAGAGTAGAACAGGACATCACTTGCTCCGGCTGCGTGCTACTTAAATGGGACAGGGAGAAGAAATGTGGCCCAGATGGAATATTTCAGTGACTCCTGGGCCCAAAGCAGAGAGATGCACTTGTTTCTCTCTGTTCAGTTGAGTTGCCTTTTAAAAAAGTAATGAGGTATGTAGGCCTGGGAGGTGGGGAGGGGGGCAATGGGGAGATATGTATATATGTAACACAATAAAAAATAATAATAATCCTTAAAAAAATAAAAGCATTTAAAAAAATAAATAAAAATAAAAAAGTAATGAGGTAATTAAAAAGAGTTTCATGTAATTAAACATACTTGGAATGGTCTCGCGTAGGTCTTATTATTAGGTCTTTTTTTTAATTAAATCTTTATTATTCAGATTATAACATTTGTTTCTCTTTTTTCCCCTCCATAGCACCCCTTCACCCAGCTCCCACCCTTCCCTCTGCCCTTACCTCCCTCCCGTTGACCTCATCCATAGGTGTATGATTTTTGTCCAGTCTCTCCCTGTACACCCCTCACCCCTAACCCCCTGAGAATTATCAGTCCACTCCCTTTCTGTGCTCCTGATTCTAGTATATTCACCAGTTTGTTCTGTTGATCAAATCTTTAATTCACTTAATTTTTAGATTCACTTGTTGATAGATATGTATTTGTTATTCATAATTTTTTGGTTTTTACCTTTTTCTTCTTCCTCTTCTAAAAGAGTACCTTTCAGCATTTCATATAATACTGGTTTGGAGTTGATGAACTCCTTTAGCTTTTTCTTCTCTGTGAAGCTCTTTATCTGCCCTTCAATTCTGAATGATAGCTTTGCTGGATAGATTATTCTTGGTTGTAGGTTCTTGCTATTCGTCACGTTGAATATGTCTTGCCACTTCCATCTGGCCTGCATAGTTTCTGTTGAGAAATCTGCTGACAGTCATATAGGTGCTCCCTTGTAGGTAATGAACTGTTTTTCTCTTGCTGCTTTTAATATTCTCTCTTTGTCTTTTGCTCTTGGCATTTTAATTATGGTGTGTCTTGGTGTGGTCCTCTTTGGATTCCTTTTATACGGGGTTCTGTGTGCTTCCTAGACTTGTAAGTCTATTTCTTTTACCAGATGTGGGAAGTTTTCAGTCATTATTTCTTTAAATAGGTTTTCAGTATCTTGCTCTCTCTCTTCTTCTGGCACCCCCACAATTCTGATTTTGGTACACTTGAAGCTGTCCTAGAGGCTCCTTACATTATCTTCACATTTTTGGATTATTTTCTCTTCTTGATTTTCCAGTTGAGTGTTTTCTGCTTCTTTATATTTCAAATTTTTGACTTGATTCTTGCCTTCCTTTAGTCTGCTGTTAGGACTCTGTATAATATTTTTTATTTCAGTCAGTGTCTCTAGTTGGTCCTTTTTCATCTCCTCTTGGGACTCACTAAATTTATCCATCATCTCTAGTTGGATCTTTTGCATCTCTAGTTGGTCCTTTTGCATCTCCTCTTGGGACTTGATAAATTTATCCATCTTTTCTAGCATATTCTTGAAAAAC